>UXGD01004768.1:0-16141 GCA_900474315.1 Torymus auratus
CCTTTGGCCGTGTGCGAAGGATCAGCCCGCTTGAAGATGATGCCATTTTGATTCGGTTTTGGAAGAGGAGAACTATTTTCAAGAGACGGGCCCTTTGGCCGTGTGCGAAGGATCAACCCGTTTGAAGAAAGCGCCTTCTCTTTCATTTGATCTTAAGATTGTCGGGGCGACAATCTGAAAGAAGGGGGAATAATGTTATGTATTTGTCTATATCATCATCGAACATAAGAACAAAAGCGTTGCTAAGCAATAAGTTTTGTTGTTCTTGACTCAATTTAGTTTTAGTTTTGAAAATTGATTCGAGAGTTCGTCATCGATAAAATTTCTAATTGTGTTTGTGATATTAAATAAAGTTATATGTTATTCTTTTGTAATAATGGTTATTATTGATTGTTGAATGTGTGTCTGAGTTTAACAATATTATAAAAATTGAAGAAAAAAAAAAGAAAAGAAAAAAAATCGACCCGAAAATTTTACTTTTGCCCCGTTAATTTTACTTTTGACCCGCAAATGGGATTTTCGGGAAAAATATGCAATTTTCGCCCTGTTTTTCGGGGGCAAAAGGTGGCCATTTGAGTCGGGTGTGGAATAAAAATAGTTATTTCCGCAAAAGCGGGAATAATGGATTAGTGGGAGCTAAAAATTTTTATTCCCGCTAACATAACATCGTTTAATTGCTACGTTTCCAGTGAATTAGGTAAAAACTAATAAAAATATAACTCAAAAATACAAAATAACTTTTTAAATCTATAAAGTGTCCACAATGCAGATGGGAATAAAATACTATATTCAACACTGGACTAAAGTCGATTATTCCCAGTGAATTCACCCGCGGGAATAATCAGCGACTTTAGTCCCTTATTATAACATACTATTACCGATATACCGTACGATACCTGTAATGGTTCTGACATCCGCTCAAAAATTAAATTTTGATATTCATGAAAGAAACTATAAAAAAGAATACTGTAAGTCATTCTATAAGAAAACGAATATTGAAATCGTTTGATTAAAAAAAGGTTCAGAGATAACATGATTACTTCAAGAAAAAAGTAAACATATAAATTAACGTACCAACTTTACCAAATATATAGCTTTTTTGTACAATATATTATTTTCATTATTTATTTATTTTTTGGAGTAATGTAATTAGAAATATCAATTAAGAAACACAGTGACATTAAAACATTTTATTCAGTCAGTAAGAAGCCTTCTACATAATAATGATGATGATGATGATGATGATGACAATGATAAGAATATTAATTACAATAATAATATGCAATAATAAAAATGGCAATAATGATAATAATTTGAATAATGGCAATAATAGTATTAATAGTATAATAATATAATAAAATGTAATAAAAACATTCTTCATTTTATGAAATTTTTTCACGCATTGATTTATAAAGCGTTTTTCAAAAAATAATTCAATAATTCACTGAGTCAATAAATTATTTTTATTTTGTCTTTGCTGCAAAGTTATCTCAACGGACAGCAGCGTGAATTTTTAGAACTATAATAAAAGCTTACTCTGTTCGTTTTTGGATTATTTTTAGTGTAAGAAATTGAACTATTGCATCAATAAAAAATATGATTCGTGACTATTTAACTTGCCAGACTCAAGACTTTAGCATATAGCAAACTAGATTCTTTTCCTATTGTGTTCAAGTACTGTAGTTTATTAGGTATAAATAATAATGTATAAATAATTCATTCATTAATGTACTATCATTTACGCATTTTTTAGTAACTTATTGCATTATTACAAAAACGAACAGAGTTTCTGTATTCCCGTTAGAGAAAATTTATATAATGTTGCTTTGAGGTAGTAACCACGTAATCCTATTAGCTTGATGTTTGCTATCATATGTCTAAATCCCAAAGAAAAACTATTTCTTTATTCTTATGAAATACTAATAAGATTATTTGTAACGAGCCAAGTGATCAATGCTTAAAATTAGTTTACTTTAGATTTGGACATAAGTTAGTAACTGTGCGGATATGTGTATTTGCATGAATATAATTCATCACGCTTGTACCCTTTGCTACAAGTCCAAAATGTCAAAAATTCATTGACATTTTTATTTAATATACAAACAATTCAAAATAAACTAAATAAAAACGTGCTCAACACTGAATTTATATTCCAGGTTGACAGAAAGCACCTTCCTCCGCAGACATCTCATTATGTTTTAAATTCAAAACCCTGTCCCTAGAAAAGTTGATTTGGACTCATAGTGGTCTCTTTGGAGGGGTATAGTTAAATTCTCAATTTTATCGTCCAAGTTTGAAGTGAAATGTTATTAAATGTCAAATAAAATTTGATTTATTAAAAAACCACCGTTTTCATCTGTTCACTTTAAAATTATCTTACTTAATATATTTATGTATATCTATAAATTGACGGTTATCTATTATATCGATGTAAAAAAAGTATTTGCTCTCAACAGTTATGTCAAATTGTTTTTGACATTTATCATTTCACCTTCATTATCGGAACTACGAGGCTGCTGACGACATTAGGCTTGCTAGCACTTGTAAATAATGCCCAGCAATTGTGCTATTTTGTTAGTATCATCCTTTCTTCATTCTTTTAACTATTATTTCAAGAATAATTTATCACATTTTAATCTTTGTCACAGATTGGACAGAAAGAAATGCACGTAACATCACGCTTCGCCAATCGGCTCAAACAATGAACATCTTTGTAAAAAATATAGTACTATGAATGATCGAGCCTGCAAAAATTGGCGTAAGCGATTAAATTTCTATTGGAAGGCATAGCGAATTACTCCACTAACATAATTAGGTTTCTCATTGCCGAAAGTTTTGTCGAAAAATGTATACGAATTGCAATGCTAGATTACAAAATCTATAAAAAGTTAGTTGATCATGAATTCTAGCATTACTACTCCTGCAAAGCTTGAAGCTTATCCTGGTATGCTGTATCAGAAATGTTTTTGAACTAAATTCTTCGCCTAAAGGATAACGAATTTTGATACAATTTTTCACACATTGAAGTAATTTTCATCTCACGTTACCTCCTTTTTCTTCTCTCTGACGTTACGTGCTTTCTCTCTCTTATAAAAAACAAAATACAGTAAGTGAAATAAATGCTTGAGAAAATGTTTACATCAATTTTGAATTTTGTCACATCCACGTTAATGCTAGAGATTATACCTTTAATATAAGCTTCTTTTACACTTAGGTAAAACTAAAAAAACTTAACGCACAAGTACGCAAAATAAAACTCAACGCATCCTTTGAACCAAAGCACAGTGAAAGTTGTAATAGCCTCAACATTTTTACCAGGGGAAACACGAACAAAACATACATATAATACTTAATCTAGTACCTACTATTACTACCCTAGAACAGCGAGAAAATCCTAAGACATGCGATTGTGAGTAATTAGCCGTTAATTCTTAATAGTCCTGAAATTTTGGAAGTTCCAAAGGTAAGTGTAGTTTGGTACTTTCGACGGTAGCCTAAATGAATTTGCTTCTGAATGTCTTGTGATTTTTACGCTCTTGTAACAATTAATTCAGTGTTGCCGCTTCGACAACGCTATTTTTTATTTTTCGAAAAACTTTGAATCGCAATCTAGCTTCATTCTTATGGTTGATGTATTTTTGGCTTGCAACATTCTTTTTTCTCAGAAGCCACCATCGCTTATTATAATTTTTCTTATACGAAGTAAATTCGTCCATATGCATATCAGTGTTGCCAGATATACTTTGCATACTTAATATTTTAAGTTGTATTTGTTTATTTATAAAAAAATGAAACTATATAAATATTTGAGTTTATGATAATATTAAACTATAATATATCAATATAATAATAATTTTAATAAAAAAGATTAAGTTCGCTATTTATTACTATGTGATGCCATAGTAATTTTTTTATAGTAATTTTTTAAAATAAACAATTTGGCATGATTTAAAACTTATTCAACCAGTTTTAAAACAGTGATTCAGAAAAGACTATTATCTGTCAACACTGATTCCTCACTTCTTTTTAAATGATAAATCAGTGTCAGTAAAACACTTGCCTATGTAAAGTAGACAAGTTAATAATTATAATTCAAAAATTGGTTTCTGATAACAGTTGGAGATTAAAACCATTAGTAACTATAATTATCAATTATAATTACGACCATTACGATGCCTTACACAATAATACCACTGTAATACCATGTTTCTCTTCATCGACGGTATTCCCTTATTGGTAGACTTTTTATCAATTCATTAGTATAACTTAGTAACGAGAGTATTATTGGCATTTCGTTTACCAAGAGGAAGTGACGAAGTAAGTTTTCAGAAATTTACCTTTATAGTCAGTACCAATATTCTCAATTTTCGGGACGATTGAAATTAATCACTTTTTAGTGACGTCGTTTTTTCTTAAAACCTATTGAAAACATAAAAATAAAAAGTTAGCACAAAGGAGTCATTCGTAATAAATGAGATGAGAAATATTATAAATTATGTATACTTTTTTTAGATTTTCCCTTTGGAGCTTTTCTTTTTTTAGCTGAAGAAGAACCACCAAAACTAGTAACTTCTGTTCCAAGTGTCCCGAGTGTAGTCATTTGACGCTGACGATGCTTTTCCTCCTTAGTCACAGGTAAACGAGTCATGTAGTTCTCTTCATATTCAATTTTTCTTTTATTTTCACGACCGAAATTTGATTGTTTTTCTCCTATGTCAATGGTATCTTCTACAGGAGCATCTAAATATTCTTCTCGAAGTTCTCTAAGTACAGCACCAGAAATAGCACGCCTACGAGCCCTTTCACCAGCTTTGCGTACTTTATCGGCCATTGTTTCATCTCCATCTAAAAAAATCATAATAAATAAAAATACATATATGTATATTTTATTATTTTATAAGTTAAAATTTCAATGACTATGGGTCTTATTTTAAAAATATTTTGTATGCTATACAAAAGTGTTATAAATAAAACCTGAAATCATTTAGTTTACCATAATGAACTGCAGCTAATTTTGGTGGAACATAAACTCCAGATTTCCGCAATTTGCCATCTTCTTCATCTATATCTTCATCATTTTCTGACTCTTCATCTGATCCATCTATTTTTCCGATCAAGGCATCAGGATTGGGCTTAAAATTGATAGGATCATCACTATTTGTTGTACCAGTCACTGCTGTTTTTACAAGTTTGTCTATTTGATACTTGAGTTTGTGATCAATGGGCCTAATTTTTTCTAACACTGTTCTGATCTCAATCAAGCGATCTATTGAGGGATCCCCTTCAATTCGTTCTCCTGAACACTTTCGCAGGACAATATATGTTAAATTTATTAGATAGGATAACAGCATATGATATTTCATTTCTAGGAAACTAAGACCCTTATCCGTTGAAATTTCTCCATTCTTTACTCGTACCAACATGTTGTCTACTAATTGATTTACTTGTACAACATTTGCATTCATTTCCCCCAGCAAGCGGAATGCTTGAGGCAGGTCCCGCTGCTCCATCTCATCTATTGCCTATGGAAAGAAAATTTGTTTACTAAATCTGCTATATTTGAAATTTATTATAGCTTGTTCCATGAATTTTGACAAAAAAGAAAAAAAAAATTGAAAAATGATTTAGTAAAAATGAAGAAAAAAGAAGTACATGCCAATAATATATATATAAATACTAAACAAATATAAGGATTTTTCAAATAACCTGTAACATTATCTTTTAATCATTATATTATTGTAGAAAATAAATTTGATATAAGGTGTAAAATTATTGAAGTTAATTTTTGGCTGGAAATCATCCATAATTAGATTTCCCTAGTTTGTAAACAAAAGATCATTTCTTTTTTCATAACTGAAAAAATTTATGGGATAAAATAATCGAATATATTTTATAAACGTCAGAAAATAAAATTCCGACGCATCCATAGTAAACTCCCTTGTTTCATCTCGTTCGCTATTTTTCCGTATCACCGCCGGGTTTTTTCCTGTGAGCACGCATGTCGCGCTATGATAAATAGCAAGCGCGCTAAAAATCAGTCGAGAAACCTCGTGGCGATTGTAATTTTGTTCAATTTACACACGCTAAAAAGTTTCGGAGATTGGAATTTTTCAGAAAAATGTCGGCCCCGCAAGCGAACGAGAAAAAAGCGCAATAATCTGCTGCCATCTTTCCTATTTACTAATGGATGACAGCGGAAAAAAAACAATCGAAAAATTGCCCCGACACTGCTCACAGAAAAAATTCGCCAATTCGCCAATTCCTCGTGAAATTCGCCGGGATAACATGTACACGAATTCTACATACCTGCACCATTGTTTTGAACAAAAATTAATGCAACAAACACATATTTAAACAACGTAACTTGTAATTAAACCGATCCCCACGTGGGAGGATATTTTCCTTTCGGGGTATATTTTTTCGCTCGGAAAAGCCTAGTCAAGTGAGAGACTCGTTCCTTCTCTCCCTCCGAAACTTTTTGTTCAATGTTTCAAGTAATCAATCTTTTGCATCTTTATAATTTTTAATTTATTTTATTATATTTTATAAATAAAATTTTATAATATTTATGTAATTGTTATACATACTAATTTTTGTAAAAGTTAACAGTTTGACTTCCTTTAGAAAGTCTTAAGTTATAGCGCGAAATTTGAAAAATGTGAAACGGTAGCTTGTCAAGATTTTTTTATTTTTCTAATTTAATTCGATGAATTCTAATGAAAAATATTTCAGAAATATATTTGAATTGCAATATTTATATCAGTTTTACACTTTTACATGTTTACTTTCGAAAATATGTTTTTAAAAGCATAAATCACATTATTTTTTGTGAGGACTTTTATATGAATTTATTGTAATTTATTTCAAAAATTTTATTTAGCATTATTAAAGCATCATAGGATACAATATTTAATTATTGAATTTAAATAAGAAGATTATTAAGTTTTTTTAATACCTTTCAAACCGAAATAAACTCCGTCAAATTAGTGTAACATAAAATCTAAGGACATTTATGAAAAGTATTTATAATTAGTATTTAAATTAATTATTAATTGCTTATTTAATTCGCACCGGAATATTAATAAGCCTTTGGTTATAATCGCAAGTTCGCGACTGCCGGATGGCACTGAAAGAAGTCAAGTGATACCTACGCAAGGTAGTAGGAGGGGGAAATCATACAATATATAGATATAAATTTTGCAAGGAAAGAATTTGTCGAGGTGGTGAATCAGTGGATCATCGGCTCATCGCGTATACATATTTGTTTGTGTGAGTCGGGAGAGTTTTGTGTACTGTACAATGCATTTTTGACGTGGAATCTCAAAAGGCACAACGAGTGTGATTTGCCAAAAGAGGAAGGCTTAAGAGTTCGTGGAAGCAAATCGGCAGCGTGGCGCGGTTTCAGAGGAAGAGTACTTAGTGTAGAATGGTAAATCTTCTACCTACCTTCTTGCAATACTTTTTCGCGAGTTAAAACAATGAATTTTTACTTCTTATATTTTTTAAATTTCTAACTACTTATCATGCTCCATTGACTTCTTTTCTGTTTACCTACTAATGAAGAGCTGCAAATTCTTATTTTTTTTTCATTATTTTTGAACCACCAAAGAGACTTTTATTTACAGTATATATTATGTGTATATTATTATTATTATTTATAGGCTAGATTAAAATGGAGATGGGCTACTTTAGCTCTGGTATTGTTGTTGATCGAAGTTGAAGGATTTTATGTGCCAGGAGTTGCACCTGTAGAGTTTAAGAAGGGCCAGAAAATTGACGTAAAGGCTGTCAAGATGACAAGTACGCACACACAACTACCTTATGAGTATTATAATTTGCCTTTTTGTCGTCCCAGAAATGGAACAGTTTATTACAAGTCTGAAAATTTGGGAGAAATTTTAAGAGGAGACAGGTTTGTTGTTTATATTATAAGTGTATTAATTTAAGGTTATGTCTTCAATTAACTTATCAAAAAACAGTTTATAAAATGATTATGTACATTTTCTAGAATTGTAAATACACCATACGAAGTAGCAATGAGTGAAGACATATCATGTCGTCTTTTATGTAATAGCAAATCAAGTCCTATAACATGGAATGAAGATTCATCCCAGCTGGTTATGGAACGAATTCAACATGAATATACTGTTCATTTGTAAGCTTTAAAGCATTTGTAAATTTATTTAATGAATAATATAACATCATCTTAACGTGATTTTGATCATTTTTCAGATTGATAGACAATTTACCAGCAGCAACAAAGAAAAAACAGAGAGATAATACAATTGTCTATCATGGGTACCGATTGGGAGGTGTTACTGATGATAATCAAGTATACATCAACAATTATTTAAAGTTAAAATTGAGTTATCACAAACATGGAGAGTGAGTAATTACTATTACTTTTTATGAATTTATGAAATGTTTATGTATGATGTATTGACTAAGGATATTTTTTAGAAATGAGTTCCGAGTAGTAGGTTTTGAAGTGGAAGCCCTATCGATAGATTATACTCAATTACAGTTTGAAGGCAAAAATACCTGTAAAATACCTTCTTTGACATTAAACAAACAACTTGTCAATCCTAAAGCTACAAAATTACTATTTTTCTACTCTGTTGAATGGAAAGAATCTGAGGTTAGCTGGGCAAGTAGATGGGATATTTATCTTGGAATGAGTGATGTTGAAATTCATTGGTTTTCTATAATTAATTCCTTGGTTGTTGTTTGCTTCTTATCAGGTAAAGTTTTAATAAAAATCATTAATTTATTGTTTAGTGAAAAAATATATCCTTTGTTTTGAGTAGCTAATTCTTTTTTTTTTTATTATTTAGCAATACTGACGATGATTATTGTCAGAACTTTACGTAGAGATATTGCTAGATATAATGCAGGAGAAAGTGATAGTCTTGCTGGTCTAGATGAAACAATTGAGGAAACAGGATGGAAATTAGTTCATGGTGACGTTTTTAGGCCCCCAACAAATGTTCGCTTGTTTGCTGCAGTCATTGGTAGTGGAATTCAAATATTTTTCATGACTCTCATTACAATCTGTAAGTAAACAACTATTTCTTATGCTATTCAAATAATAACATATTCCTTATATTTGTTGTTTGTCCATAATTTTTAGTTTTTGCCATGTTGGGAATGCTTTCACCAGCAAGTAGGGGAGCTCTTGGTACATGTGCAATATTTTTATACGTTTTTTCTGGAAATATAGCTGGTTATTTCTCAGCTAGATTATATAAGACTATGCGAGGAAAAGAATGGAAAAAAGCAGCAATGTTGGTGTGTACCATTGAATCATTTAATTCCAGAATATACAACTGTTTATTAACAGAATACAATATATTTATGTTTTGTTCTATTTTATAGACTGCAACTTTATATCCCGGAATTGTTTTTGGTACATGCTTTTTCCTAAATTTCTTCATCTGGGGAAAGCATAGTTCAGGAGCAGTTCCTTTTACAACTATGTTATCTTTACTCTGTCTCTGGTTTGGCATATCATTGCCACTTGTTTACCTTGGCTACTTTTTTGGCTATAGAAAACAACCATTTACTCATCCTGTTAGAACAAACCAAATTCCTAGACAGGTACCTGATCAGCTTTGGTATATGAATCCCATTTTATGGTAAATATATACATTTTTTTCTGTACATGCAAAATAATCATTTTTTAGTTTTTGATATCAATTTATATATTTCAGTACTCTAATGGCTGGCATCTTACCATTTGGTGCTGTATTTATTGAACTGTTTTTCATTCTGACTGCTCTATGGGAAAATCAATTTTATTATCTTTTTGGCTTTTTGTTCCTAGTTTTCATAATTCTTGTAATATCGTGTTCTCAGATATCAATAGTTATGGTATATTTTCAACTTTGTGGTGAAGTAAGTTTGTAAATTATATAAGTATTATCCCATAATATATTATTTATTGTTAACTTAATTTTTTAAATTACTTCAGGATTATAGATGGTGGTGGAGAAGTTTCATTGTCAGTGGTGGATCAGCAGTCTATGTTTTGGCTTATTCTATCTTTTATTTTATGACAAAATTAGAAATAACAGAACTTGTTCCAACTCTGATGTATTTTGGTTATACAGCATTAATGGTGCTTACTTTTTGGCTGTTAACTGGAACAATTGGATTCTTTGCAGCATATGCATTCATAAGAAAAATTTATGCAGCCGTTAAAATAGACTAGTCAGACTAATTAACGGTAATAGCCAGTGATATTCATTCTGCCAAAAAATTTACTGTAAAATTAATGTGGTTTTACTTCATTGCAATGGATTCTTTTGGAAAGCATTGCAATTATAAATCATATTTACTAATTGACGGGGCAGAAATTACTAAACACATAAATAGGATGAGTTACTTTTAAGTCTTGTAACTTTAATAATATAATAAATCTTCACATTAAGTATTTTTAAGTTAAAAATCACTGCAAGACTTGTAAGTATACTGATCCTATAATTTAATTTAATTGCTTGAATGTTGAAGATGTAAATTCTTTGAATCTTGTGTGTATAAATCAAAGTTGAATCAACTGGACGATGAATTCATTTTAACATCATGATTGCAAAGTGCGCGTGTAAATATAAATCGTCGTTTTATAGGATATTTTGTAGATTTCAAGTTGTATCATTTCTTACAATTATCAGTATAAATATTTATAAATAAAATTATGATACATTATTTCTAATCAATGTTTTAAACTCCATTATTTTAAATCATTATTAAATTATTTAATTTATATCTTTCTTACATTATCATTTTATTGATAATTTATGGCTAACTTCTAAACAGTATTATATGATTTTCAAAGTTCATGTTAAAATTGTGAAATTGAATTTTACATCAAATAAAACTCACTGATTTTTATAATGCTATTGCTACTTTTTTACTTTTCAACAATCCTTAATAATTATTTGATGTATAAATATTGTAAGAATTTCTTAAATGTATATTGATTTAAAACACATTTTATTATCACAAGCAATGATTATACAAATGCCATTGGACATATACATAACTTTAATACATTTTTATACATTATACATATACATATAAAAATTTGGATTTAGTTAACTTTTCATGACATTGCTTAGTGTTTATGAAAATTCCTTGTATAGCATCACTTAACATATCACATATTTTATGTAAAAGAGATTTAAAAAATGTAAGTTAAGGCTACTGAAATCAAATTTAAAATTAAAATTTGTTTAAATTTGAGACTAAGGAGAGTTATTTAATAATTTTAATATTGTCTAATTCAAAAGAAAAAAAAAGAAAAAAAGTAATTTCTCTATAACTACTTAAAGTAATTTAAGATTGTGAAAATATTCGTATATTAAATGTAAGATAAAGAAAATTAATTTAATATTTATCAATTAATAAACCTAATTTGTACCAAAAATTTTGTTTAACAATATTAAAAAATTGTAAATGAGTTTTTTTTAAAAGACTTGATTTTCAAAAAGGATTTTTTTTTTTTTTTTTTTTTTTCAAAGTACCTTATGATTTTATTCACAAAATTTATCTTTAAATTTTTGGTCTTTGTTCCTTACATAATTAAAGAAATTTAAGATATTCAATAAGAAATATTAAAACTAGGTATTTGTCAATTTCGAAAATAGATATTCAATGAAGTTTTCTAAAATTATGGCGAATTATTTTTGGACGAAGTTTAATTAGTAAATATATAACTATACTAATTCCACTAAATATGTAAATATTGATAACTGTAGATTCAACAGGCATATAACATTTGGATATAGCATAATTATCAGGTGTGAATATACCCTGAAAAAAGATAATAATCCATGAAAATAAAAAGATGATATTGAAAAGTTATAGTGTGGTTCACTGACTTACAAATAAGAAGGAAGGATTATCTTTATTGCGCCAACTAAATGAAGGTACTGTAACTTCCAAAATATCTTCTCTGTGAATTTTTCTACAACCATGATGAGTATGTCCATCAACTACCAATCGTGGATTCAAAATGTCTAAAAGCTACAATAAAATAATTAATATCATTTAAATATGTATTAACGGGGTAGCATAGTCCTACCATTACCGACCGAGCAATTGACACAGTTTAAAGCTTATATCAAGAGAACATTGCTCTGTGGTTTTGAACGTTCGATCATCCAGTAAAAGTTTGAAGTCGAAATATAAAATGGTTTTTGCAAAAATTTTGAACAAAACAAAATTCAGTTTCATTCAAAGTTTATATGAAAACCACTTGATATTTTGACTACAAACTTTTACTGGATGATAGAACGTTCAAAACCCTGGAGCTATATACTTTTGATTGTTTGTGATTATTCGTATTTTATTTTGCTACTAGACTTGTGATTATTCGTATTATTTTGCTACTAGACAAATAAATTTCTATTCTATTCTATTCTATTTTTAATAAGTTAGAAACTGTGTCAATTGCTCAGTCGGTAATTGTACAACTATGGCACCCTCTTCAATCAAAAAATAAAATTTCAAGATATACTTGTTCTGTAGTTTCTTTTGACAAACATTCCCAGCGTTCACGAAACTTAATATCTTTTATTTCAGCTGGAGCTTCATCTAATTCGTTACAAATTTGATCAGATTCTCGATACAAAGGGAAATGCTAGAAGAAAATAAAAATGAATTATTCAGCATACAATCATAGTAATAAAGTTAAAGTTAATATATTTTAAATAAAAAATGCTTACCTGTAAAAGAATTGGCCTACTGTATCTTTTAATAGCATTATTTTTATTACAATCATTACCAACACCTTTGGCACATTTTAAATGTTCTACAAAAATAAATATATTTATAAATAGAGATATTATACACTAATTATGAATATAAACCGGTATAATATTTATTTTATTTATATACTTACTACTTATTTTATTCATGGCAACTTCTGTAGGCCTGCATAGAAAACATCCATCTCCTTCTAGAGCCATACTATTCACCAAAACAAAATGATTTCCTCTAATACTGACTCTTCTAACACTTGGTGCATTCATACCACTAACAAATCTCTGATTTAAGTATGGAGTGATAACTATAAAATCATAAAATCTTTAATAAATTTGTTGTAAAACAAATATTTATAAATACAATACATACCATAATGAAATCCCATGTCATGGTTACCAGCTACTACATAAAGATGAGTATTTTTTGGTACAGAAAATAAAGACTGGAATCTTGATATGTAACTTTCAAATTCTTCTGAACTACACCATTGTCCTTCGTCAAAAATATCACCTATGATTCCCAAAAATTCATTAGAAATAATTAAGTCATGTTAAGCTATAATATAATTTTTTTTTAATTTTACAAACCTAATATAAAAACTACATCGGGCTTATGGATACTCATTACAGTTTGAAATGTTCTGTACATTTGCCATTCCCTGATTCAATTAAAGTATTAATTTTATACAATGTAACATATGTTTTTAATTCTCTATAAAACTAATTTTACAAAAGACAGAGTTATACCTTCTTAGTTTATCATACCAGTGACCTTTTCTTGAACCCAGAAGATGAGTATCAGCCAAAAACATAGCTTGTACAGGTCTCTCATCAAATGTTGCAGGAGAAATCTTTGGATCAACTTTACGGGTATCCAAACTTGGCAATTTACACTAAATCAATTGATGAAAAAAATTTTATTTATAGATTCTTGAAAAATATTAAAATAGCCAAAATATTTACCTGTATTAGTACAACATAGTATATAAGATATTCACAGAAAAATAAAACAACTAATGCTGAACATAAGGCTTTCAATAAATAATATCTATAGGAGCGTCTTGTGACATGGAACATTTTGTCAATGTTTTAATTATACGTTTTTGTTTCTACAGTCCTTCCATTTATCTATGAAATCCTCACTTAGAATTATGAACATATATAGACTATATAAGAATATCATTAAGATATGAACATTTTATTAAAAACAATTAGATCTCATTCTCTTGCGAATTCATATTAGCACTACTTTATCATTTATAAATATAATAATTACTGTTTAGTCATTGTAAAATATATATCGAATTCATGAACTTGTAATTTAAAAAGTCGATTTATTGGCAACATTGCAATTTTAATCAGATATATAGATTATATATTTATACATATAATTTATTGCGGCGACAAGATAAGATGATAACGTTATCGAGGTTATGTTTGCAAACATCGGGTTTATTTGGCATTCCTGATGAATTGCACATCAAAATCAGTGCAAATGTGCATAGCACCAATTTACGAATTTTTTTATTTTCATTATTCTCCATTATTAAAACATTGGAGTGATTTTCTATTTTTATTTTCGTTTTTAAAACGACTGTTTCATCAAAAACAGACTACCTACTATCTATGGTTGTTTGTCCCATATATAGGTATATAAGTAGGTATAGCGGCGGCAGCGCCAATCTCTTAATTAGAAGGTCCTCGGACTCCCATAGTGAAAGCAGTATAACTAAATGAAGAGGTGTTACCTAAAATTAAAAAAAAAAAAAAACCATAATTGTAATGTGATTTATTTATTGAAAAAATGATAAAGATAGCCAATTTCTTATAAATAAAGTGTATTTAACGTGACTAAGATAACATTTTTCACAAAATGACGATATTCTAAAAAGTAGGTATTGTCACTACAATAAAATTGTTGATAAATTACGGGAATCTTTTTTGTTTCTCAAATGATTTTAGTTTTCAAGGTCTCATTTTGCTCCTTAATTAAGTAATTTCATGGGAACTATAGCCAAAGGAAAAATTAAAGATTTTTTGAACTCAGAAAGTATATAGCCACCCCAGTGGAAATGAGAAATATGCTAAATCATGGTGCCAAAAATGTGTCAAAACTGTGCCAAAATTGGATCAATTAATAACTGTACCAAACCATACATAGTTTAGACATTTGGCAAGCTTGCGGCACAGATTGGCATAGTTTGGCATACTTTGGCACATAGTTTGGTTAAGTAATTTTACTATAAAATACAGATTTTTTCTCAATTTTTGCGCGTTAATATGGCACAGTTTGACGCGATATTGGCGCAGTTTGACACGATATTGGCAAAGTTTGACATGATATTATCATAGTTATGACAGAAATTGGCACAGCTTTATAAATTTTTTACTCAATTTTCGCGTATTATAGCGAAATATTGTGTCAAATCTGTGTCACTGTGCCAATATTGTGCCAAACTGTGCCGAGTGTGCAAAAAATTTGATTAATTTTCATTATGCCAAGCTGTGCCAATATTGTGCCAAACTGTGCCAAAAATTTGCACAAAATTTTATTAATTTTCATTATGCCAAACTGTGCCAATATAGGTACTGTTAAACTGTGTTAATCTGCACCATAAGTGCCAAATGTCTAAAATGTGTATGGTTTGGCACAGTTTAACCAAATTTTGGCATAGTTTTGACGCAGTTTTGGAACGGTGTGACACGGATATTGGCACATTTTGGCATCGCATTTATTTCCACTGGGGCAATTAAAAAAAATTTCTTAACGACGTCCATGAGTTTTTGAACAATTATCTATAACTATCTGAGTTTTAAATAATTTTTAATTTTTCCTCTGGGTATATCGGTTGATAAACCAATAAGATCCCCGTATTTTATTAAGAATTGTTCGGAGTGACAATATCTACTTAGTCATGTTAAATACACTTTATTTATAAGATTGACTATATACATGGTTTTAAATAATTAAATCACATTACAACTAATGTTTATTCAAATTTTAGGTAACCTATTTATTTAGCACTGCTTTGACTAGGGAGTCCGAGGAGAACCACCTTTATTAACATGACGAATCCAGTTTGTTGATAACACAAGCGAATGCAAGTGAATGCACTCGTATGCGCGCATAAGATAACTAGCAATTTTCACGTTTGCTGCATGGAAAATTGGTAGTTATCTTACGCGCGTGTACGCGTGCATTCGCTTGCGTTCGCGTTTATGTAGCGGGGGTGAATCTACACTATGCGAGAAGCGCATGCAATCAGCGCAAGCGACGCGAGCAAGTAATATGTGTTGCACCAAATACTTAAAATAGTTAAAATGATAAATAATATCGTAGTAGATCAGTCAGTAGATAAATAATATCGTCAATAATA
>UXGD01004769.1:0-16141 GCA_900474315.1 Torymus auratus
ATTAAATATAAGCCCTCAATTAATGAAGAATAAAATAAATAATACAAAAAAACATCAAACTCTATTCGTAACAAAGTTGCGCATTACATCTGTAAAAATAATCTGGCACAAATATTATTTGTAACACATTCAAATACATCTGTTATTTTCTTATTAACATCGATCCTTATAAGTATACATCAATCTTTAGCCTTCCATCCACGATGAATAAATAACCACCCGAGAGAATACCGCGCAAAGTGCATCCGGGATAGCGCGCCAATTTTTCAAAGGAGTAAGTAGACGGGGTGAGGCGAAATAGTGAGAGAGAGGCGAAAAGAGAAAGCCAGAGGACCTATGGGCGTTTAGGGCATAGGCGTTTACTCCGGCAAAAGTTTCGCCATTTCTCCCGCGCGGCACGTTTTCGCAACGCTTTGCGCCCGTTGCCGACGAGCGAGCCACTCAGCGTTTTTGACCCGAGAGAGAGATACACAGGAGCTTTTTATTCGGTTAAGTAAATTTATACGTGGGCCAGGCAAATTTTTGCATGCTGAGTGAGTCAGAATTCTCACTGCTTAGTGTTTTTTTTTCTTCTTTAGAGATAGAGAGATAAGCGTTATTGGGCTTGTTTTTTGCGTAACAATATTTTCAACAAGGATTGAGAAGTTTTTCGCATGGTTTGCGTAATAACTTCGACTTCAGAGCAGCCGGCGAATTTTCAAAGTATAGAATTTTTTTTCCTGCTTATCAGCGGAGAATGGTTATTACAAACCGATATTTACTACTTCGGAAGTAATAAATTCTCCGAGTTTCTACAACTCAGATTTATTAGTACTTCGAGTGTAATAAACCGAAGTATAGACTGAAGTCAAATGGGTAGTAACTCGCGGGTCTATATAATTTTCTGCAAGATCACCCACACCATCGTCCCGTATAACTTCATCATCACTAGTATACGTAAAAACAATTTATTTTTTGTCATAGAAGGCACAAAATAATACTCGAAAACGTTTGTATTATTCACCAAGAGCGAGAACATCTAAAAATAAAATAATTACACTATTATCGTCACAAATCGTAAAAACCTCTATTACTAACCCTTTGACGACATTTATTTTCAAATTCACCTATAACAAGGCCTTAAGCTGTCCCGATCACCGGAACGAGGCGCAATTAGCCTCGGCAAACTTTACAAATTCATGCTAAAAGGTACAAACGATACGGGTAGGGAAAAAGTTACGGAAAGATAGCGATCGATTGCTTGCGCGGAGGCCGCGGGACGAGAGAAAGCCGAGCGCCGGTTAATTTGATTGTCCCGAGCACGATGCGGAGGTATAATGTGTATCTATATATACTACGCGCGTCCCATCGAAATTCGCGGTGCGCTTGGAACAGCTGATTTACGAGGCGACGCGCACTTCATTTTAATTTCACCTGACGTCTCCTCTCTCTCTCTCTTCCTCTCTCTTCTACGGTTAAAGTAAGTCCCGCGAGTGTGGATATCCACACACGCGAAGTTTCTGTCCTACATCGATTGATAAAAACGAGCCGTGGGATTCTTTTTCGGGGCTGCTCAATTTGTCGGCGTTAATTGTGTCCCGGCAAAGGGTATATGGAAGGATGCTGGTGAAATATGAGCGCGTAGTAGATTCTGCCGGGAATTTCGGTCAGGGCGGTGGATAAAAAAAATACACCCATCTAATTAGCGGCGTTGTTTGCACGAGAGCGTATAAATACCCGCATAACCCGGGGAGAGTTTGATGCTTAACGTGTGAGGCAGAGTGCTTTTATAAATATTTAATGCAAGTGAAAGTCAAACAAGGGCTTTAATTTGCATGCGTCGAACTTATTTTTTTATTTATATTAGTCGTAGATGAATTTTAGTCGTAGATGAATTAAATAAAATTGATTATTTATTTTTTATATTTGTAAAGTAGATCTGTTCAGTATAATATATGATAGGAATATAATTCGCAAATAGGGGTATAATGAAATGAAATTTTGTACTTTTCGAATGGCTAACATGGTTTAATTAAAATTAAAAAATTCACAATTAAAGGATGGAAATAAAAGAGTAAAATTAACAAAAGAAAGGATAAAAGCAAAATTTGAAATGTATATGCTCGGTATAGAACATTTTTATTCCCGCTTAACTATTTCCAAGTAATAATTCAATACTAAAACTCCGCAGAAAAAGAACAAAAATATATCATCATAGCACCAGTCAGTAAATCACAGAAGAGTATAAAATTGTACTGTTGCAGCGCGGTATACATTTCAAGTTATGAAACCGTACATGTGCGCCGGTTTCTTCAAACAAAATACAACGTGTACAGTTTTTAATTAAGAGACGTAATAAACACCGGTATTCATAACTTTCTTTACACAAGCTTTTTCCGCCCGCGAAAAGAACCGCATGCTAGTTTTTCCATCTGCCCGCTCGCGCCTGTGAGTTCTGAATAATGCTTTATTACTTTTTGCCGGGCAAGTGCACAGAAATGAAGTTAAATTTTCAGCCCTCGACACCCAGCGCATATTAAAGTCTTTTAAAAATCTTTTAAAAATCGCATGAAACGGTTAAATAAGAACTTTTCAATTCAACTTGGCCGCTGTATTCAGCTTGCTTTATGCCCGTTCTGAAGTGTAATTGCGAATTTTAAAATACGACTCATTGATTCATGATGCGTAACTACGGTGTTTTAAAATGGGCGGGTAATAATAGTTTTAAGACAATCAGTTCAATTTCATATCGTCAAATACTTTTACTGCAAAAATAAGTTATTCACGTATTAATTGAAATGTTAAAATTATTTAAAAAAAGTTCTTTATTTGCTTAAGACTTAGCTAATCAGAACTAATGCTCTAATTTCATCATAACATTTTCCAGTCAGAGTAAAATATTCATGTATTTTTGTTTATTTTAACCGATTTTAATATTCAGACTCAAAAATTATTGTTTCGAAATTTCAATTCAATAATATGTACATGACGTTTTCTAAAACTGTCAATGCTAATAAAAAAAAAATTATTTGAGAGATTTAATACAGGTAATAGATACTTTACTGAGAAAAAAGTTTGGTTTTTCAGATTTGTATCAGATCTTTCATTACTTATAAGGAGAAACTGACATAAACAAAAGAGGACGCCGATTTCTACAATGTTTTTATTTACCATATTTTGAAAGAGACGCGCATTTTTGTAATCATTAGTTAACTATTGCTCAGCTCTTGCTGGGCTTGTATACAGAAATATACGTACGTTCAAATCCATTAGTATAGAAGCTTTCTTCGAAACATCAGAAATGCTTTCGAAAAGGTTTAAAGCCAACTTTCATTCATAATTACATTTTATAAGCCAACAGCTGCAGATAATGTTTTAATCATGTTGTGCTATATTAACAAACTCGTCATCCACAAAAGCTTTAATGTTTTAATCATGTTGTGCTATATTAACAAACTCGTCATCCACAAAAGCTTTCTTCATCTTCTTCCTGCCAAATAATAACTATTACTCTAAGCTTTCTCCATCACCTCGCCAAGCAATCCTTGACATATTAATTTTCGACAAATTTACTACCCCGGAAGCCTTGCAGCGTGTCCCACAATCCCTAAAATACCACACCATACCCACCCTTCTCCCTTGTCCTCGCGTGCCGGCCGGTCATCGCGCGGCCGCTCGGCGGTGTTCCGCAGCACTTTTAATTTCAGACAGATTGCCCAGGGCGCACACACCTTTGGCGCCGCAATTATTTACTCGCGGCCGCTAACTTCCAATTTGCCAGCACGACAGTGGCGGAAGAGGCTGGGGAATGAAAGCTTAATTGAATATACAGCGGTTGTACGTCGACGGCCGCTAGGGTCAAACGGCTCTAATTGCGAGGCCGCATTTTTCGCCGAATTAGCCGCGCAATAGACAGCCGCCAGCGCCACCTCCGCGTTTCATTGGGTGTACCTAAATGAGAGCACATTACTTTTCATTCGGGCCCAGTGGGGGGTTGGTAAGACTGGAGAAGAAATATTTTCGGGTTAGGTCGGTTTTTTTTAGCGCCTTGGCTTTTTCTGGGAAAGGAGAGGATGGAAATAGAGAGTTATAAAATAGATGGGAGGTAATTTTTGCGCCGCGACACAATAAAAAAAAAAAAATTGAAGAATTGCACACTTAACTCCGCGTTCTGTGTGCTTCTTTTTTCCAATAAATATAACGATGTATTTTTACATGGAGTTTTAAAAATATCTATAGCATCAGTGGAAGTATACTCTGGTTAATCATTAAACTTGTTTAGAATATTGATTTTTAAATGAAAGGGCATGTTAATATTACATAAAAGAAGAAGTGTGTCTGTATGTATAACTATATAAATATTTCTAAAAAACTTTATATATAATTTTTGATACCTTTAATCGTATTACTTGATCCAACGCTAACTATATGTTAATTATATACATTTTTAGTAAAATCAAAATAAATTTTTAATTAAGTATATGACACTTTAAAGCATCAACAAGAACTTTCCTTCTATTAAAACTTCTTTTTACTCCTATAATTTTTTATAACTAATTTTTTCAACTCAGACACTTGACAACTTCACGTGTAAAACAGTTTCCACAAATAAACAAACAAAACGTAGGTTACGTTCGCATTTCAAAAATACCACGTAACTCTCCTACACTCAAATCTATAAAAACACATCCGCAACACTTGTACGCGTAAACACAGACCCCCACGTGCACGAATCCATACGCGCGTCCCTACGCACACAAGCGAGGAGAGAGAGAGAAAAAAAGCCCTTGTTAACTTATACAACCAGACGGGACTATTATTCTCCCTTTGCACGTGGACATCGCATACCCCACTTTCTCTCTCAACCCACGGCTGCTGTGGCAAACTAACGCTCGTGCGCGCCGCAAAAACGTGGGACTCTCGCGTCGTTTTTGCACACGCGCGCCCTTTTCTTCGCGCGTCACGCCCTCCTCTCTCCGCGCGATAAATTTGCCATCGGCGCCGCGCTGCGGATTCCGCGCACGCGGTATTATTCAGCCAGTCCGCTATTATGCGCCTGCGAGAATTTTTTTATATACCCGCGTTGTCGTCGTCGTAAATCTCTCGGGTGGCTGCGGATGCCTGCGCGCGCGCGTGTGATGGTTCAATGGTAATCGGGAGGAAGTGATTTGGATCGGTGCCTTTTGTGCGTGAAAGATTGGGACGAGGCGGGTTATTTAGGACGGCGGAGTCGCTGCAGGTTCCCTTTCTTTACTCGTTTTTGCGACTCGTTCGTTTTATTAGTTTGTTTGATTCAGTATATATAATTGAGGATTTTTATCTTTTTTTGAAATCAGGGCATTGATATTTCAATTTATAATTTTTTCTCACATTACCTACAAATGCTGTAGTTACATAGAATTAGCAGAGTTATTTTACGAATTGCAATTAAATATCTAAATGTTTGAAAGATTTACAAAGAGTTATACTCAAAATAGTTTGTAGTTTAATACAGCGCTATAGAGTCAATTATTCATAGCCGTGGTGATATACGCGCGCCATTTAACGAATATGCATAAACAGAAAGTAATAGCAACGGCGCACGGACTTCAGGTATTAAATTTGAAGGACTCTAGGCGCTAAGTTCAAAGTTCACACGATGTAGTTTGAATATTTTAACTATATGGCTCGCTCGCGAGTTCATTAAACTTTTCTTACTATGGTGCAATATTTTCTGGCAATATAACTGCAATGGGTCTCCAGGCTAATGTAAACTACGCCATTTTCAGAGTAATGCTACCTTTCAAAGGCAAAACTAACGTTTCGTATTTTTCCGTCCAAACACAAGTCGCTGGAAAGAAGAACTAAACACTAGTAGCTAGAGAAATGCAGTAGAATATACAAAACGAATATTATAATTAAAGAACTAGAGCTGCACGATACGACAGCAAGATTAATCTGGATATTGTATTGTCTTGCCTCATTATTCAAGACAATAATCGATACAATATTTCTATACGGTTTTCGATACAAGAATGTAAAGAATCTTGTCTTGCCTTGAAAATAACTTGAGATTTTCTAATGGTAATAATTTATCGAAATAATCATTAATAACTTATTACGTAAAAACAATTATTTAACTCGTACAAAGGCGTCTTTATTAACTCAATAAACTTCGGTAGTTAATTACTCCTACATCCCCTCAGGTCGGCTTACTTAGGTACGTGAGGCAACAGGGAGGGGTGTGCCGCCTAGCGGCGGTGTGCAAACTAGACTCTGGCCGGCGGCACATTATTGGCGGGAAAAATTAAATTTAAAATTTAACATTCATTTATACTTGTGCCGAAATTTTATTGCTTTTATACTAAACCTAATTTATTCGTAATTTGCAAGTTTCTTAAATTTAAGAATACTCTTCAGTATGATTTCATTTTTATTAGTTTAAATGATGCCATTCAAATAATTTTTCAAAGCATGGAAACATTAATTTTTCATTATATTTTGATTTAAGTATTTAGTTGTAATTAGTTAAAAATAAATGATTTAATTTAAAAAATTAAAATGTAGCGGAAGTAGCTAATTTTCGCACCTATTCCTTACAGAACAATCCAAATGTAACGGCTTCACAACATCCCATGCCATCACTTTTTAAAGAAAGGATTTTTATCAGTAAATCATTTAAAAACGTCTGAAGCCCAAATAGTCTACTCGCTTACTGTTTCACGTCGGCGTGCCTTCCTCTTCTACGTGGATCTCTCGTGCCCTGACTATTTAGGTTTAAGACTTTTTTTATGTAATTGACTTGCTTTTTGTCGCACATCCGCGTAACTCCATTTTTATGTGGACCTAGTGTTTCCCAGGTATTTAGGTTTGAGATCTTTTCTAATGATTGATTCACTCACTGTCGCACGTGTGCGTAACTCCAATATGTTCAAGAATTTCAAGAAAAGACAATAATACTATTCATATTCACTGACAAGAGCAAGACAAGAGAAAAATTATCAAGAATTTACAAGAGCGAGGCGAAAATTACAGAAATATTGTATTGTCTTGCTCTCGTGTAACCCTATATGAATAACAGATAAAAAAATAAGTGGAAAAATCTATATTTATTCGTAATTGAATGAAGCAGTACAAAATCTCTTCTTACCCTGTCCCTCTACACTACTCCGGTAAATTTCCACATAAATATTTTCACAGATCCTTCATACACCCACATCTTATAACCTTCATCATTACTCACTTATCTCACATACGCTCTTTATCATTACCAACCCTTCCCTCCTTCATTAACGCGCAAATCCATGTCATCACACACATTATCTCGACTCGAAAAAATCCACTCGCATCCAATCCTGCCCCACGTCAAGACATCCTACAGCCATAGCGTTTGCGCGCGTCATCATTGCCGTCGTCGTCGCTGCAGCCGCCGCAGCCGCGCGTATACGTACTCGCCTTTTGCCCCGCCGCGGCAAACGGGCCACTTCCGGCCTCGGGTCAGCTTCCGCGTCCGGTTCCGCTTGCCGTTTCCGCCTTTAATACCAGTTGGCCATCTGCCCTGGACGCGCGATATCCCCTCCCACACACACACACTCGTGCGCGCTGCTCGCGTCGCGTGAATTTCGTATGCGAGTCTGCACTCGCCATTGGAGTGGTTGCGTGGCACTGGCACTCTCTCGGCTCTATGCAGCGGGGAGAGAATCGAATGGGTGCAAGTGACGTATTGTGGGAGCGGCCGGCAGTGTGGTTTTCGGCTCTGGCGTTCGTTTCCAAGGTATTATAGTTTTTGTAGGTGATTGGAACGAAGTAGGAGTTGTAGTGGTATTGTTGCTATGAACTGGGTCAAAATGTATTCTCGTTCGTTTAGACGTTGGCCAATGCTCATTAACTTGCACTCAGTTTGTATTGCACAATCCGAGAATGATATGATTTAATCAATATCGTCGGCATTGTATCGGTAGAAACGTATTTTTTCATCGTTTTACGGTTGAAAAAACACTCGTTTTCACTATTCATTTCGAAGACGTATTTTCATTCCGAATCAGTAAAAAAAAAAAAACTTATACATTAAATTTATATGTTTACTTAAAGCTACACATGGAATTTATTGAAAAATGAAAACATATAATAGTTGGATGGAACTAAATGATAAATTAGATTAAAGAAGACCATAATTTGACATTGGTTTTTATTTATTTGATTTAAACCTTATCCAAATAAAGGGGTGACGTCAACTAGAAGTTAAATAAAATTCAAAAATATTAAAAAAAAAGATCATAAAAACAGATTTTCATCGACGATCGAACCATTCCTAAAAAAAATAGTTGAACTCAAATATTCCTGTCCTAGAAAAAAAAATATAAAACGCAGGACATGGCCATCCCCCGCATACACACCACTTTAGCATGCGTACTCACAGCCACACATTCTGCCCGCGTAATCGAATGACCAAACGAGCACTCGGTATCACCGGTGCCCGCAATGCGCGCCAGGACAAACACACGCGCGTCGCTTCTTTTTGAATCGGCAATTTCGCCGAGCGCGCGTGGTTACAAATCTCCGTCGCCTCTCCCTCCCAAATTAGCGTATTCACTGGCCCGGAAATCGCCGGGAAATTGAAAAAAGCATAGAGGGTATACAGCGATAAAACGCAACGCGTGGTTTGAACTATCGTGCGTTTTGCACTTGTCGCGCGTACTAGGGGGGCAAATGAAAAGCGAGGTATCAAAATTTCACACGGTCAAAAGCGAGATTGAGCAGTTACCGCGCGCTCGATTGGAATTTCTCCACGTGCCCGAGCTTGCGCTGAATAAGTTAGTTCGTTATCAGAAAATTGATAAAAAAAAGAGAGAGAACAAAAAAAATTGGACCTCCCGAAGGCCGAATCGTTAAGCCCCCGATGCAGTATTTATGGGCCGTGCGCGGACGTTTGGCAAAATTTAGTGAGGGAGAGGTAGTGGTGGTGCTCAGACGATCATCAATTTCTGGTTGCTAGAGATCTGGCGAAGGGACCCGAAGAGAGGCTGAACTTCATTTTTCTCGGTTCGCGACGTTTTTTGGGGGTAAGGGTAGACGTCGTGGCTGCTGTAGGCTTGGAGGTGGTCCGTGAGATATACCGTTGTGGCGGGGTAGATATTAGTAAATGTACGTGGCTGCGTGTTGAATGGGTGAAATCGAAAAAAGGTGCATGAGACGGCACGGAGGGTTGAAAATTATTATTGTAATGGGCTCATATTTTTATGGAAGGGTTAAAGTGTTTGGAAGATTTATTAGTCGTAAGAATTATTTAACGCTCGTTGGATGAAGAATAAGCTAATACTGTCAGAAATTATTAATTTTCTAGTAGATTCAAACACCTCATTGTTTTCTATATAAGTACACCTTTCTTTTACGTCATGCCCTCAAATCGTAAGAATAAGTAGCCAAACTCAACATTCGGTCAGCCAAAAACGATTTATCAACGCATTGCATCATACACCCCTTAAATATTTTTCGCAAAACATAATCAACTTCTATACTCGCCACAATCTCCCACCACACAGTTATATCTTCGAGATTAGCCTCTACTAGTGCACATACGAGTGTCTAGTACAGAGACATTAGTCTTCGTGCGAACCGGCTTGCGGGCGGACAGAGAGTGAGAGTGCGCAAATATCATTATTCGGGATTCTCGACCACTTTTCGGTGTGCAGTGGCGCAAGTTACGCGCGGAGCAGCCGACCACCGGGGAATTCCACGTGCGTCGAATCACAGCCGACAATTTTGAAATCGTTCTCGGAACTTCGTTAAAGTCCAAGTATTTGACGGGGCGTAATGCTGCTGTCGAGCGTTTTTGTCGGGTTTGATATAGCGGCGAGGATAGTTTGGATTATAGTCGATTTCAAAAATATATGGTCGAACGCTTCTTTTCGAAGTGGTGACAAAAGTATTCATCTTTTATATTGAAAATGTGTCAAAAAGATTAAACAGTGAAAGCGGATTAATTTTAGATTTATGTCACTTATAAAAATTAAAAATACTTGAGAAAACATCACAATACAGACATGTCTGACTACGTTTGGATATTTCTACTTATAAAATGTACTTCTTCAAAAATTTTCGCATTCGCTACATTTCAACGATCTCTTAGAACCATTTCCTTGCAGAATTCTCGTGGTTGTACACGATCTTAAGCCAAATACACGAAGAAATTAATCACATCCGCAGCGAGAACACTCGCGTACGAACAATTTGCCTCCATAATCCATGCATAATCATACGCCCCAAAGTATAAATCCCAGTCGTCTTACATATGATCGTGTAAGACGAGAGCATAATATTCTCTCCTCGGAATACTCCCTTCCTCTTTCTCTCTCTCTCTATCTCTCTCTTCCTCTCTGGGTGGAGGTACGGCACGAGTTGCTTTTAGCTGAGTAATGTCTTGCGCGCTGGGATGCACCGGCTGAATGGCGAATGACGCGGCAGTGGGGGCGCCTGCGCGTTAATAGTCAGCCAACTCGGGTGAGTGAGAGGGAGAAAGAGCACGATGGAGAAGCAGATGTGTACAGTGCGTCTTCGCACTATATCTAAATATACTTTTACTACTTTTATTATATATAATCTAAATATACTTTTATTTAGATTGAGAAATATTTTATGCAAGGATGGACATTTTTTTATATCTTAAAAGAAAATAAATCTTCTCCTTTTATTCTCTAAAAGTACCTTTCATCGTGAAATATCTTCTAAACTTAAATAAATTATACTGCATTTAATTCAGGTATACTTTGAAAATGTAAATTATTCAACAATGTCATTTTGAATTCCTTTGTAGCGTCTAGTTTTCATATACCTTACTTTTACGTCAGCTTTATGAGTAAAAATGGCTCGACTAAAAATATCGCCATTAACGGAACGCGCAGAATTAAGCTCCAGCTCTCGCAGGCACTATTTTCCCTGTAAAAGCATCGAAAAATGTGCAGAATTAGCAATTAGCAAGAATTTGGGTAAATAATTACGCTTTAAATAAAGCCAAATAGTTGTTTCAGAAATTCTCTCAGTTCTCCCTTTCGCGCTCTACTCTCGCGCTCTACCCTCTTTCCCTCGCTCGCCTTCACAGCTGGAGGAGAATATTAAAGCTGATGGGTTGCGCTTTAAGCTTTAGAGCGCAATTTAACGATTTTGCGGCGTGTGCACGTCGGGGCCGAGCGAGCGAGATTTTTCCGACGTTAAAAATACCGTATGTAAAAACGTCTCTAATATTATGCAATTTCGGTCGTCTCTTTTTTCTCCCCCCATATTCCCGGAAAAAAAAAGTTTTTGCGAAAAACATTTTTCGGTGTTACGAGAACGTTAAACCTTTTATGATGTAATGTTTAAAACTTTTGTGGCGCTAAAAGGGACTTATTCGAGCTTGTAATGGATGTTTGTTGTAGTTTCAGCTTTAGTACAAAATTGAATATTTCCCTATTCTTATTCGATTTTATATTAATTTGAAATACCCAGAAAAAATAAATAAATCCTGCCAAAATGGCATTATATAGTGTATAAGAGACTCAATAAAAATCAAATAGCCTTTTCTTTTCTGAAAATATACTTTTTAATAATAAAACAAAGATATAAATTTATTTCTCTCCTTATGATTTAATTTGCAATAAGTTTCATAAATATTGCATTCAATATTTCTGGCAAACAATTTCATGCCACATCTTCAAAAGAATATGCTAAAAAGTTAGCGGACTTGCTATCGCTTTAAACCCATAACCATATATTTCTCTGATTTACGCAATCTCTTTTGTATACCAAGATTTTGCAGTTGCTTTGTCCAGAGACTATATAGGGAAATTTCCTTACGTAAAATACCTCCTTAAATATCTATCCTATGTTTATCTTTTCCACCTTTCTTTTTATAACTTTTGTTCCACAAGACAAGTAGGTTACACAAAAAAATTGCTTTTTAACAATCAGACCCACACTGTTCCTTCATCCAACGAACCCTCAAATTCATCCCAACCTATAGCACTACCAAGGAAAATTCATCGGTCACCAATACCTCCTCCAATCTCACGAGGCAACGAAGAAGACACGACTCGCGGCGATTAAAAAAGTCCCGCGTCGGGGATGGGAAGGGCCACGAGCGTCAGCCGTTGTTCCCTCAACACACAGCAGCTGCGAGTATATACGAATAAAACGCTCGGCGCTCGCCCGATCGATGTAATCTCACCGGAATCTCTGCCCCCGCGTGTAGCCCGCGCTGTATACGCGATGTAATCGTCGAAGAGTGCAGCGAATGCAGATTAATGTAGCATCGTCATTAAGACGACGATTACTGCGGCGCTGGTGGAGGAGAGAGAGAAATGCGCGGCGCATTGAGTTCCTGTCGGTTTCGCGTGTTTTGTTTTGGATTTTATTCGTAGGTGAGGACGACTTTCTGCGAATAGATGATTTTAATACATGAATTTAGTTTTAGTTCGTTGAAAGTGGAACGGAATTTGCAAAATAATGTTTTATTCCTCAGAGCGTTCTTTATAATCGTGAAATAAGTTTATTTCGAGTACCTCGTACAGCGCGTACGTGAGTGCGCATACGTTCGAATGTAGGTTATTAAGTTTACGAACTACCCTACTGAGATTTCGACTGATTGAATTGAAATTCGCGAGCGTATTATATGTCTCGTTATGGAGAACTATAGGTTTCAAGCTGTATCGGTTTATTTAAAAACTTGGAAACAGTAGCGTATAACGAAATATATTAATATATACCAGTTGTTTTAATTAAGTTATAAAGAAAATCTTTGCCAAAGTGAGTAAAATAATATTCGGTTATTTGATTTAACACAAAGGACATATTATAGATTGAGAGAGAATTTTAAATAAATCCTATATATGTGTAATGCATATACATAATTTAAAAATTTTACTATAATTTGTACTAATTGAACAATATGGTTCTTCAGTTTATAAACTAATAATGCATATAGGAGTAATGTATGACGAACAACGCGATGAACTGAATGATTGGAGCATGAAGTAGAGTTATTATATGGTTATTATCACAATGTAATATCAGTCATCCAGGCATCAGAAATTTATTGAAACTTGTAAACAGATTATGTCGGACAAAATGATATTACACTTTATGGTTTGCTATTTCAATAACTATAATACCTTTATTCGTATAATACTAATATACTACAACCCTTTTTGTTACAGGTGAGTGTTCTGCAGATTTTCTAACCGCAGCTCGTAAGTCAAATCCAAACAACTACCGATATTACACTATTCAAAAGACCCGACGCACGAATCAATGACCATCAAACTGCGTTCCACACTACAACCCAAACTCATTAAAGCGCGAATGACCGGAATCGCGCTTTGATCTTCCCAATGATTTTAACGCGGAAACTCAACGCGCATTAGAGAATCGGCGCAATGGACACTTCATTAATCCGTTACAAGCGCTGCGAGAGTTTCGACGAGGCTTTATATAATAAGCGCAATAATCGAATGCCGCATGCAACAACTGCGCGAATTAGTCTCCCGCTGTATATACTATAACGTGAGAGCACGCGCGTGCCTGTGTATATATTCACGTCGTAAAAGTTTAATGCAGCGACTGTATATAACGCATTAGCAGCTCTGGTATATATGCTGTTTACCAGCGCTGCCATAAATTGATTTTGATTTGTTTGCCGGGCCGTGCGAGACTCGCTATATATATGTGTGTGTGTATGTGTGTGCGTGACGTGTCTAATGTACGGCCGAATTCACGTGCTGCGAGTAATTATCGCCCTGACGGAGCCGCGCGTGTGGGCCTAATGTTTTGGCGACGGCAATGGGAAAAGTTTCGAGCCGGACGGTGATGCCGGTGATAAAGCGTTTATTTAGTAATTACGTGAAATGTGTATTGCTTTCGACGGATTATTTTTAAAAATAAATATTCACGTTGCGATGTAAACTTGTCAGCGGTAATAATATGTGGTAGTTAATGTTTTATCAAAAAAACTTTTATAATTCATATGTGCCATTTGATATAGTTGATTCCATTTATGATATTTTATGTACAGATATCATTTGAAGCATATCTAATTTACCTTAAATTTTGTTGATTGTAAGATCGAACAACCTAAGTAAACAGAGATAATATATATGCTATGCATTTCATTCTTAACAGCCTGGATATAAGCATGTTAAATAATTCAAATGTTTTTATTAGTTAGTGCATAAATGATTCTGCGCGCCGTGAATTAAAATATATAATTCACAAAATCACGCGCAACTTGAACAAACTCTCACAAATTATAAAGAAAGTTTTCCGCTTACTCGAAGAAATTTCAGCGAGGTCATGCGGAACGTGCATAATCGACTAAAACGCGCGTAATAAAGTGCACGAAATAATTTCCCTTAACGAGTTAACGAACCGAACTCTCCTTCCCCCGCCCTTGGCCAACGGCTCCCGGCTTCTCGCTTCACAGCGACTGCTCTCAAAAATTGATTAAAAAAACCGTCCCATTTCCATGAACCTGCTCCGCTCCACAACATTACATCAGCCACTTCGGCTTCCCCGCGAAACTTATGCGCGAGCATTCGGCGATTCTCCAATTGTACCTCGAGGCTGTGGATCGCCTATACGCTGGATTACGCTGGCGCGCGGGAACTGAGGCGAAGTTCGCGTTTTCTATACCCCATGACAAAGTGGAGAATTACACGGGGGATTACGCGTGTATGGAACGACGGCTGCGATCTTTTTTAACTGAAGAGAGAGAGAGAGGGAGGGACGATCGATCGATCTCGCGCGAATGTGCTCGAAGAGATTGATCGCGGAAATTTGCATTGGATGAATGCACGGCGGTTACGACGGGAGTGGGGAGTGTCGCGCGCTCGTGAGCGAACGGGGGAGGAGAAATTGATTCGAACGTGATTTTTTTGACGGGTTATCATCTCAAGTGGCATTGTGAGGAATGAACTGTGCGATGCTGCATTTCGTCCCCCGGCTGCATTGTGACAGTTTTAGAATAATCTTGAGATAAATGGATGTCGATTGAGTCGTACGTTTGTAAGGGTGTAGAATGGATCGAACGAAGTGGAGTATTGTTGCGTAGCGGTACTAAAGTTAATTTGAAATTGTTAGTAACTGTGCCAGAGGTCGGTTTTTAGAACGAATTTTATTGGAAAGTTGCTTGACAAATTTTGTCAAACCGTATTAAAGTCTTACACAGGCTGAAATTTTACTTGGATATTTTTATCGATATTGACGAGTATAAACTGTTAAAGGTAATACGCAAGTAAAATCCTTCTTATCGATTTTTTCAACATACAAAATTTACAAGGCTTCAATTTTACTATTATCTGCATTCAAGAAATTTTTTTCAACGACATACAAATGACAGAATCTCTCGAGTAACGAGGAAGATATTACATCATTTACATGAGATCCGATACAACAAAGTTACCAATCGAATTTACGAGCAGAGGGGCCTTAGATGCGACTAATTAAGTTAGCCTGGAAATTAGCTTCTCACCGAGCCATCGAAATTAGATCAGTTGTTCAGAAATGTAGTACCCGAAGTGCCCGCTACATGGCAAGCGTCAAACCCGCTACCTTCAATGAAAAACCCCACCCCGCGTGCATAATTAGGGGCCTACACCACGCACTCGCACTACCCGCCAAACGCTATCTGGTCATACTTACACTTACCCTTTGCTTGCTTATTGCTATCAACTTCCACTTCCGAGTACAGGTGGTCACACAGACTCTTGAAGTCTTAATTGTCCAGTTTATTCCTTCTTGCTGACAAACCCTAACAATATAAACTCTTGAATACGTTCATTCGTATACATTTTTGTATGCTCCTTCGAATCGGATTCGACTTCGACCAGCAGTCCAGCATCTATTTCGAGCCGATTTTTCTAAGGTAAATTCCAATACCTACACTACTACACGCACCTACACATTGTTTCACAGGATCAAGGGCGATACCTTGATCTGCATATCAATAACCCAAGGTAAATTCCAATACCCACACTACTACACACACCTACACATTGTTTCGAAGGAGCAAGGATGAGACCTTGATCTGCATATCAATAACCCAAGAAATAATGTCTGATGCTGAAAGGTATACGAATGAACGTATACGAGAGTTTATATTGTTAGGGTTTGTCAGCGAGAAGAAATAAAATGGAAAATTAAGACTTCAAGAGTC
>UXGD01004770.1:0-16140 GCA_900474315.1 Torymus auratus
CGTTTTCCGTATATCGTAGCTTTAGGGAAATGTTTTAGCTACTACTGACATTCTTAAATGAAAAAGACCCATTTGAAAATACAAAATCCAAGGATTTCCCGATTTTCGAAAAAATGGACTTATGTTGTTATGCCTCGAAGCCACAGATTTGATTACAGTTATAAAATAATACTGTACTATACGTTGATATCAACTATCTTATTTTCGCGATTATTTTGCCATATGTAATATTACTTCTAAAGCGGAAAAATTTGTCACAAAAAAAATAAAAAATTAATACCGTTAAAAGAACACGTAGATTCGACTCATTGATTCCGTAAACTATTGATTTTAAGTAAAAATGGTAATTATTTCTGAAGGTAATATCTATCGATCAGATCTTTTGAAAGAATACTGCGTCCCAAAACGAACTGAATTAATGAAAGCATTTACAATTAAGAAACCATTTATTTTGCGTGATTTAGACAGTACGAAAGTACTATAGGTACAGAGTATTATCTTAGAGTACTAATAAATAATTTTGCGGATAAACAAATAGTTTTTTAATAAATTAAGAATTATTATTTTGATGCAATGGAAAATTTCATATACATGTATACCTTTCAATAAATATCTATTTTGCTCTTACATTCGAAGCAATAAATTATTCAATATAGATATATTATTTATAAATGAATAATTTTACGATCGCTTTTTTATCGAAAATATAGGATAAAAATATACCTATCCAATTTTAAGCCGTGCAATATGTTACTCCATAGTGATGCGGTAAAGTTTGGGGAGCGAGATTTACGTTCATCTCTTTTTAAAAGTACGCTGACTCTAGACACTATCGTAAATGTGAATTCGAAACGAAGTTGCTGTAACTTACGCGATCTAACGTGGTACTTCAGAATACTTGAAAATCTGAGAACGATATATTTATACGGTTTTGTTACTAATTATTTAAATGAAAAGAAATAAATAATAGTTTACGATAAACAAAAAATCATTTTCCTTTAAAAGCAATATACACGAGTTTAAAAAAGGAGTTATATAAATAATCTCACACTTATAAAATTCTAAAATTATAAGCACTCATATATATTACAATAAATAATCAAAGGTATTTATTATATTATTTATCTTGAATTAACATTCTATAACTAATTATGCAGCTTCAATAATTTTATATTTAAAGCCTTTAAAAATAAATTGTAAATTATGTCTTGTAATAACCCTATAACTTCAGTATCCAACTTTATACCGTTTTGCAAAAATACAAAGATCTTGGAATTTTCAAAAACAAAAAGATGCCGTATTCACGAACCTACGTTATAAAATTCAACCTACTTATAAAGAATCCATAGCACATTATATTGATTAAAAGGGAGCAAAAAAAAGGCCGATGAAATCGATGCAAAACATCTTTAGAGCTCGCTCGAGCGTGGGTACATATAGCTGAGGGCGAAATGTCAGGGAGGGAGGGAAAGACGCTGAAAGAGAAGTGTCACAGGCAGTGTCTGCGTACCGTCGCGCAATCGAGCGAGAATGGGCCACTTGCTTACCGAGTGCTGCATCGCCGTGGAGTTTGTCGACCTCCGGCACGTGTTCTCCACCTGATTGCTTCCTCTGTAAGGTCCGGCCAAATAGTGCGGCGAGGCGAACAGAAGGCTTCCCAGACCCAGCACCAGTACCCCGACACCGATGTACCTGCAATATACCTTGTTAGTTTTAGTTGTGTGATTTGTAATCGTAAATCTCAAATTTCAATACGCGCCGCACGGTACGAATTTGTCTACGGTTGAGTCAACTGTAGCGTACGTTGACACCACGAATGTCAATTTACAAAAGAAAAATAACTATCAAAATACAACATGTATTTGGTAATATACATATATACGTTTCTGGAAAGTTTGATAATGTTGACATATCAGTCGCGAAAATCGTGTTTTTTGACGGTCCCGATCGATCAACACAGCTTTCCGGCTGCCTTGGCACAAAAGCGCGTAAAAGCCGCTTAAGCGGAAAATTGATGTTTCAGTTTCGCGTTACTGAGCACACACACACACATATATATATATACATATACCAACACATACCTCGGTTTGCTGGAGTTAGAGCGACCGCCCAAATAGCTGACCGGAACCAACAGGAGGAAACTGGCGATGTCGTATCCTCCGGCTATGAGGCCAGTCTGCGATGAGCGAAAGCCAAATCTCTTCTCGATCGTCGTGATGACGACGTTGATGAATCCATTTACCACCATACCTGCAAAAATTCCGATGGGTTTATATAGATCGCGTTCTGCGGTGAGCTCAGGTTTCTTATACTTGATATTTTATCATAAAATATAATTAAGTATTTTCGTAAAAAAATTTAGTATTATTAAATATGAGTGCATTGAATTATTAAACAAAAATTGGGAATAGCATTAATATACTAAACGTCAAGAAATTGGAGAAATCTCTTTCCATTGAAGCTATATTTTTTATACTTATGTTTTTGAAAGAAAAAAAATAGTTATCCTCGTAAAGTAAATATTAATTCGACATTGAGTGTATCAAAAATCAGATCGAACAACATAAAGTAAATTATTTTCCCAAATTTCCAGCATAATTCAGTTAATTACAGTCAGCGATTTGCGTTCATTAGCATTTTCCTCGCTCGGCCGTTTATCCTGCGAGACAATTTAAATGAACTTACAGTAGTATGAGCTTTATGCAAAGCAAAGTTTGGAAAACAAACACTTTGATAAAATACAACAAATAATTATAATATCGTTTCCTCTATTTAAGCCAAATATTATTCTCAGTCATTTTATTGGCAATATTCATAAGATAATCTTACGGTTATTTAGTTTATTTTTAAAAACTACCATAATATCTAGTAGAACACTATATTAAAATACTATAATAATCAAAATTCCATTGTACCCTTGTTTCATCGCATGACTAATAAGATATTTAAAATATTTTACATTTTCCATACTAACGTTTTACTAAATTTAAAATACAAAAGATTATCTAAAAGTACAAATAGACGATTGGCAAACAAATATCCTAAATAAACTTGAGCTTCGTAACGGGTTGAAAATAAAGAGCAAAAAGTTCAGCGCTATATCGAGCTCGGCTTACCACGAAAAAAAGTGGCAATACAGAACCCCCACTTTAATTAAAACTGAGCCGTGTCCCAAGCTCTCCGTCGCGGCTATCCGCTCTCGCAGCTCTCGCGGTCTCGTACATTTTCACGCCAGACATTATCTCGTCGGGCCGATCTATTGTTCAACAATTTCGTTCAATTCCTCATCCTCCTCCCGCTCTCCTTCCTACTTCGTTTGCCCGATGAAAGAACGAGACACACATAAGAGTCTGCGTGTATGCACGCGCCTGTATAAGTAATTTTTCCCGAATGTCGCTCCATTCTTGGGCTGGTAATAAGGGGCCGGCTGCTGTCGCCTTTTTCTCGTCGAATGACCCTTTCGCTCATTCTTCTTCCTTTATCTCTTCCTCTTTTCTCCGGCTCTCTCTTTCTCGTATGTGCCCTCGACTACATTCACACACACGCACATATACACACACCTACACTTGTTTTCTTCTCTCGCTGTATACACACTGTATTTTCGTCAGTTGTGCTTTTTTCCTCCTTCGCCCGTCTTTGCTCGCACACGCTCGAGCGTTCTTTCTTTCGCTGTTTGCTTTCCACCTCCTCCGCTTCTCTATCTTCAGGGCGAACCGTTTTTTTTTTAAATCAAAAGGAAACGTTTGAAAGATGAAAGTATTATTAGTAAATTCTTTTTAAGTATTTTTTTCGCGTGATGCATTTTGGTGTTTCACTCAATTTCGCGGGAGCCCTGTACCTAATCGATGTTTGCGAATGGGGATGGGGCGCGGCTGCCTATTTGGTGACTAATGGTAAAACTACTTCGAAATCCTATCTAAATTGAGTTCCGAAGCAGTATAATTGCCTGGAAACTAATCAACGTTTTAGACAATAAGCAAATGGTAGCTGTAACAGACCGAGATTGCATCGGATTGGATTACTATCTAGATGGCCGAAAGTTATTTCATTCTTTATCTATACGTTCTCAGATGCTAATAAATTTTAGATAACGTACAATTTAGGGATGCGCGTTCAACTTCCTTGTTTTGTCACACACGATTGTGTACTTTCCAAACTATTTAGGTTTGGTATAAGTGTGGAAATTACGTGAAAAATACAATGTAAATTAAGTAGTACCTAATTTTCAAATTTAAAAAGGAAAAATTGGAAAAAAGATGTTAATAGTTATTTGTAAAATGAAAAATTAAAACTATATTGATTTATTTTAAATTTCATTTCCACAAAATATTCATTTATATTCAAGTACCAAGATTACTTATACACTTATAACTTAAAGTAGAAAAATCTTGATATCGCAGCTTGAAAAAAATGGAAATAATAGAGAGAATGTAACCACGAATTTTTTTCTCTGGATCCGATTTCTGTAAATTAAACGCTGCCAATAAATATGACCAAAATAAATTTACAATATCAGTACAGCACATACACGACAGGGGTCATAGCCCTTGGTTATTTTTCATCGTCATTTAGAATTGCATGTTTATTTTACTATTAGTTCTATACAGCGTATATCTGTGAATTATGAATTAGCTAGTCTTTATTCAAGGAGTCTCTGAGTCACCTATTTCATCAAAATGAATATTTACGTTCCCCACTAGGTCAAAGATTCGAACTAAATCGAATTACCTTTCACGATTCGACTAAAGACTATAAGATCGAAGCGATCGAGTGGTTCAAAATTCAGCAGGCTAAAATTTAATCGAAGCGCGGCGCTTCAATCCGAGCTCCTGATCGAGTCAGCTCTTAATTTCGTTTTTCTTTTTCTTCCTCATTTCGTCCCAGCAGCCCCGTGACTATATATACATACCCCCACTCTACTCAACATAATCTCTTTCTCATTCGCGCCTCGGCGTTCGGGGCGAGCCATCAACCCTTGCCCCTCGCGTGCGCTCCTTGTTCGACTTGTCCCAAACATCCCCGCGCGTTCGCGCACTCCCGGTCGGAAAACTCGATTTCCGGTTATCGTCAGTCACCGCTCTCGTCCTCCTCCTCCTCCTCCTACTTCGTCTCGAAATTGCATTTCGATGCGCGGGCGCGCTCGCGTGCTATTAGCGCGTGTCAGGCGACGGCAGTGCTTCTCGAACCGTCAGGCAAAATAATTATGTCCGACGCCTCTCTCTCTTGCTCTCGCTGAGCGTTGCACTGATCTCTCTCTCGCTCTCTCCCTGTCGCGCGGCCCGAAGTTCGAGCCCGGCTTCCGAGTTAGCCACGGCGCCCTCGTCGACTATTCACCCTATTACCCTGCTAGACGTGTATATATACTGCAACTGCATTTCCGCCGCCCCCCGCGCGCTACTCTCTCCTGCGGTTTGCACTGTTTAGCGGCCGTTTCAGATAAAACTTGACGCTGAGTGCTTTTGTTTGTACGCAATTGTACACGGTTGAATTTTTCATTTTAACTTCTGACTGGTGAATTAAAGATTTATTGAGAGCATTCTTTTGTGATTATTACTTTTTTTAAGATCATAATATATACGTGTATTACTTTAGATAAAGTTTTCGTCATTTCGTTTGAATCCAAAAATTACTTATTCAGACATAATTGAGTCATAATACGTGTATGTATGAATTGTAATTGTTTTTGAATAAGTAATTGTGAAATAAAAACGAAATGATGAACACGCTTATAAAATTAATTCTATTTTCTTTTTAAAGAGTTTTGAAATATTCATTGCAATGACGCAGCGTTTGGCACAGAGGTAACTATAATAAATTATTCAAAACAAAAATACTTTTTTTGATTAAATGAAAAAGGAATATAAAAGTTATCGATTCAAATAATGTATAGAATATGACCAAGCTAGCCGATGAATAAATAGAATAAAAGAATTAGATAAAAGAATTAAGTAAATGAAAATGGGGCAAAAAAATGAATAAATTATGATTATCGACCGATTCGCTTGTAAGCTCCTTTACAAATAGTTGATGAGATCGAAAAACATTTATAGAAAAGGAGAATGCCCTTATAGAAATTTGTTAGGAATTCTATAAAATTGACGTTACATTAAGTACCGTGGTATAACACAAAAATTTACTTATATAATCTTCGAATGTTTACTAGATTGTCAGATAAAATCGCGATTTCCCAAAATATCTCATTAAATTTACTAATTTCAATTTTTCGTTTTGACAAGTTTTAAGTGCTAGTATTATTTACGTACCTCCCACATTCACGCCCCTGCATGCATATATATTATCCATTCACGAGTATTATCTTTCCATTCACTCTGACTTTTTATTAATGCTAAATTATTACGCTAAATCATAGGTACATGAAAATAAATCACTCCGCCTATATTGTCCATCATGTCAATAAACTGCCATTTGAACAAAGATTTTTCATTAAAATTCTCAAATTCGTCCTCCCTTGGACGGCCACAGACGTCGCGAAACTTTCAATTAAAATCGCCGCTGCAGGGCTCGCTTGATCATCAAAGGCCGCGCGACGAGCGTGTGGAAAGAGCGAAGAAACAAGGGACGAAATTAGGTGTAGGAGGAGTATATATACCAATCGAGTGCACGTTTAGCAAAGAACTTGAAAAAATAGAGTGAACTCTACCCAGCGAAATAAAAATATATACCTTGCATGGCCCCAGCCCAGCAGAGCCAGAATAGCGCCCATTTGGCCGTACGGAATTTCTGCAAATAGGAGGGCCGGAACCAAAACCAGCCGCACTCGAGATTCTCTCCGGAGACGCTGTCCAAGTCCTTTGGCATGTCCGGCTTAATGTTGCCGGTGTCCGGGGGCCCGAGCTTCCCGACGCTGTCACCGAATTGCTCCGGCAGGCTCGACAGCGTCTCGTGCATGTCCGACACGCCCGACTGCAAAATAAAGACATGTATTGTTTTATATATAGTTTTTGTGTCTATGTTGTTTATTATGATGGCTATATTCGTATTTGCATCAATGAGAGAAGTGATAAAAAGGTTTTAGAGGTCAGTGGCCTCTTCAGTGGCGTCGATTACGTGTTGCAAATATAAATAAATTATATAGTTGATCTGGGTCTTAAGACTTCTATCTTAAGAAAAACTTTTGTATTTTCATTATTTATATTGATTTTTGTTTTTTCAATCTAAGTAATGCATTTTAGAAAAAGCCTTTGATAATTGGGTAATTTCTTTTCGGTGTATGGTCCAATCTTAAATAATTTTCGTAATGAAATGAAAGATGTATGCTAATGCAATATGTAATTCAATGCTATATGTATATTAGACATTTTACTATAGAACCTATTATTCTAGTATGAATTCCTCGAAAAGCACTTGTTAAATATGTAACTCGAAAAAGGAAGAAAGGGAATTCCCAGTTATTTTGGGCAACGTTACAAGATATTGACCGAATTTTGGTTATGCTACGAATATTGGATTTTATTTTGGATTATAAGATAACTTTTTTCAAAAAGCCAGAAGGAAAAAAATTATAGACATACATTTTATTGACATTTGATGAAAACAAAACATGTATTAATTATATGATATTAACAGTAAAATTTAAATTAATACTAAAATTAAGGAGTGAAGTCGACATAATTGCTGATTGATTTTTAATTTACTTTAAAAATATAGTTGAGAATATAATTTCATTGTATAACAAGGCGTTTCTGAGAAATCTACAAAACCTACCAAATCTATATAATATTTTATCCACTTTACTCCGTTTTTTAGAATCTTACCGGTATTAAACAATATTAAGATGCAAAGTAACGCTTAATTTATAAAAAAAGTCTTTCATCCAAAAAGCCCGCATGATATAATTGAAGAGCAGCTGCTGAAAAATTAATGGCTTAGTTCGCACGCGGAAGTCCCATACCTTCCTATGCTTCAATCAAAGTGTCGGAATTGTACATGTGGGATTGAATAGAGAAAATATCGATTTTTACGTGGCAATTGCTTCGTTTATTTTCCCATTTAGAGTTCTAAAATAGATTGTAGAATATTATGAAGATCAATGTTATCACTATAATGTCTGATTTTTTTTATTGTAGTTATCAAATTTGATACTGGATGTTTTGCATAAAGTTAAGTACAAAATAATATCACTATAATTGATTTTTTAATAAACTACATTTATACTTCCTACTATGTCTATAGTTCGCTTCAATTATGATTTTGAATAAGTCAACAAGTATTAGTATAATCAACCACAATGGCTCCAATTTTAGACTTAAAGCACAATCAAATTAAGAAAAATAATGTCTTTTCTAATAAATATAGTTTTTTTTTATAAACCTAAATCATTTGAAACAGTGTCTGTTTCATATTTTGACAATATTTATGAAAATCAAAATGAACACGTATTATATTAAATTTTATTGAGAATGATGATGCTTTTATAAAAAGAAATATAAAATTCATTCATTTTATTATTTAGGTTTCGGATGGAATAAAAAAGAAATCCATTATTCATGTATATAGTACACCAGTATCACTCATAATCTCTTTCGAAAAATTGCAAATCATTTCCCTGCTGCACTGGGCCAGAACACACGCGGTTAAAATGATAAATTAACGCTTGCAACTTACACCGAAGGAGAACTTGTCACGCATGATTTATCGATTCCTTTTCCTTCCTCTTCTGCACCAAAATTCTCCTCGAGCGCAATTAAAACGAACAATCAATCACTCGATTTTCACACATAGATAAAAAAGAAAATGAGTCCTCGCGAAACACAATCCACTTTTCTCCTCTACGAAATAAAACAATCTACCGTAACCTATCACTACATGGTTCGTCTAAAAAAAGTGATATAAAAAAGCTGTACGAAGCGCACGTGTAAGAGAGCGAACCGCCCGGCGCTGCGGCGCGCACACGAGTGTGATTCGAAGCGCGCGTCGCACGCGACTGATGCTGCAGCGCGCCGGCCGGAGAGAGAAAGGAGAAAGAGACAGTATAGAGAGTGGGAGCGAATAGGAGTAAAGTCGCGGAGCGCGAGGATCTCCCGTGTAAACAGGAGAATCAGGGTGGGGAGAGAAAGCCCAAGCGCATGTGGACTTTTCTCCCTTCGCCAAGTGTGCGTGAGTGTGTGTTTGAACAGCGAGTATTAACCGCCGCCCCATCGTTTTTTTGCGGCTGATGCTACACCTCATCCCCCTGTTTTCCCGTAGACCAATTTATTAATTGCTTCGAACGTTTTTGTTGTCGTGTCTTATGCGACTCGATAGATATGTATATTTATGACTATATATACCGCGCGTCATTGCGGTCGGGTAAACTAATGCACGAGCGATACTGCGGTAGAGATAACCGCGGAGAGTTTAATTCCCAAATCAATCAAGCAGATTAATTCCTGTAATATTCAACAATATATTTTGTCCTTTAATTTATTTGTCACGTCAATATTTGCCGTTTGAAAAAATCGATCGTGTTTTTACGTTTTTTTGTTCCCACGGCTATGTGTATAATACTTTTGTAGTAGTATTTCAATTTTATGAACGCTCGTAAATGCATTCTATTCACGTGACTTGTGTCAACACATAAGTTCAGATAAGAAGTAAGTTTGTAACATATCACGTTTTTACGTTCTTCGAAGATTCCGAGAAATAGAAGGAAATGTGGCTGTACTCTCTCGAAAGTATATTCTCGATAGTCCGAAGTTTAATTTCCGCTAATAAAATGCAGCGCAAGATTGCAAGTATCGGTCAGTTTTCGCAAAGCTTTGGAGTTGCTTTTTGTGGGGCGAGTTTTAACATTATATTTCGCTTGTGTGCTTCCGTTTTTTTTTATTCAACTTCCTTAATCAAGATAATAGAAAGCTAAAATGTCAATAACCTTTTTTAAATATATATAGGTATATAAAATTCTTTTGCTCTAAGATAATTTAAAATTAAATGCAAAGAGACTACATATATATTTATAGTATAAAATGTAATGTTTTAGTTGTGAAAATTAATGTTATCGTTCGCGCTTTTAAGAAATGATACAAACTTATTCAAGAGAACAACCTACTACATTTGAATAATTCTTTAAACATCATCTTAACGTCTTATCTGGCTTGCTAATCAAACTGATAAAGCATGAAAAACCATATTTATACTGAAATCCTCTCTCAAGACTACTCACAAAAGTCCAAACATCTAAAATTAACGATAGAAACACGCTTATACAAATCCGTTCCTCTAATAAAATGCTTTTCGATCAAACTTACGCGCCACATTTCGTATATAGTTCGCACTATTTGTCTAAATATACACACACGCACGTTCGCGCGTAATTACTCGTACAGGCGTGCGAGCCGTGTTCTCATTTATCCGTTTAATTCGCGAGCCGACAAGCCGTGAAGTCCCTTCGGCGGCTCTCTACAGCTTTCGCGTGTATCTCTGCGTCTGACACTTGCGCGAGACACGCCGGTAGGTATATATGCATATACATCTACGTGTACACACAGACGCTCCCCGCGGCGCGTGTAAGCCGGCTAGCTGTTGCTTCGGCAGGAATCCGAAGGCAGTCCGCACTTTTTTAATTTCCACGTGAAAAGAATACGAGCCGAGACGCCTATAATAGCCAACTCGTCGCAGTTGTCCCTTAGATTTGGGTTTACGAGCTTCCGGCTGCGATTACAAGGCCTATTGACGCTCAGGCATCTTTGCGACACACTGCTTTATTTTTTAATAAAATAATGTTATGGATATTTGGGTGATCCAAGCTTGCAGTCGAAGTGTTGTGTTTTGCAAAAATACAAAAAGGATAATGATTTATTTGAGCTTTACACGTAAAAAATTTTTAATTTTTTAGAAAGTTTTGAAAACAGATGAAAAATGAAACTTGAGTTTAGCTTCAACTAATTACAGCAAGTACGAGAAACAGAACTGAAGAGAAGATCACGAAGTAAAAGTTATTACTATTTTGAAATACCATAAAAAACAGAACAGAAATATAGATTATATCAGAATAAAGTAACTTCATAATTATCCGCAAAGAGCGAAAAAAGTAAAAGTAGTTTCGTATAAAAGCGAAACTTGATAAAAAAGTTCCATCAAATAAAACTTGACAAACCCAAAATTTCGTGACTCTTTTTTGAAAATTTATGGCCGCAATAACCCACTGGCACGCAAACTCCTCTAGGGATTTGAAACAAATGAGCATAATAATGCGATGTGCAGCATATACATATATATACTGGCCGCGATCCTGGCTGTATCACGGGGAAACATTATTCCCGACACCCGCTCGTGAAATTACCCGCCGTTCTTCATGTTCAGCCCTGGTTAATTGCAGTTAAGGGGAATACTTTATGCTCGCACATTATTAACACTAAATGCCTACCTCAATTAACTTTGATTTTCAAACAGACATTTGGGTTTTCTGCTGCGATTGTGAATTATTATACCCAAACATTTATTTATTTCCACGACGAGGTCTACCTCTCTATGAATAAACAACAAAGTCGAGCTAAAATCTGCACAAAATTCATAAAATAACGTTTTTTTTCAAACTAAAGAAAACGCCATCTCGTACAAACATTGAAAATGTCGCATATCAGGCAGGGGGATAGGTATAATTAGGAAACGTTTACATCGGAGTCCCGCCTGCCAAGTGCATTCGCCGCAGCAGAGCAGAGCAGAGCGTGCGCAAAGGGACTCGAGGAGCGGAAAGCTATTAAAAGCTCCCATTGTCGGCCCATATCCTGGCACGCGCCCCCGCGCTCTCGTACACGTGGCTACGCCGCCTACACCCTTGCTCTGCGCTCGAAAAAAAAGAAGAGCCAATCTATAAATTAAATCCAATGAATCTGAAAAATCTCACGTTATATTATACCCTAAGCCTTCCGTCTGCTCGTCATTCGAGCTAAATTACTATACGCATAATATAAATGAATAATAATAATTTTGTAAACAATCTTTGTTCAGGTATTGCATGAAGCTATAATGCTAGATTTGCGGGATTATCAAAGTATTTCTGACAGTAATACATTAAGTAGTATCATGCAAATGGATTCTCGGAATGTTTGAAACGCTCATATTATATGAACTCTCGGTGTGGAAAATACACATCCATGCACGCGCGTAACCAAAACAAACGCTGTTTAATGAATTGAGTTGAGCTTATACTTTACTGTGTACCCAGTATTAACATTTTGATATTTATATAAAGCTCTTTTCTAATTATAAAATCATATTTACATAATTTTCCATTAAAAAAAAAATACAAATATACGTATATTAAACTATCATGCAAACACGTGTTTCTAAAGACATTACAAATCTTATATAACACTCGTTAATTGATCGGCTTATTTTTCAGACAAATAAACAGTTGAGATAAATACAACCCCATTCTTCATCAGCAATCATACAACGATACAGACCGTTTACACCATCACACAAAGACCACACATAGGAAACTCCATTTGCGCGAGCATAATCCAAAAACGTGCCCAAATGAAACATCCAAGACCTTTTAGCGTCGCGTGCGGCTGACAAAAAAATCGCGGCACACCGGGTATACGCTCGCCTGTCTCTTTGTGAACGCATGCACATCAGACACTCTTTATGCACGGGTAGGGGGTCGGCCTTTGAAGGCTCTCTATAATCCGCGCCGTGAGCCAGAAGTCACACACGCACATACACAACGCTCGTGGCCACGAAAAACAAAATGCAATACGACTTTTCCAAACGACTATACTCCGAATTCCGAAGCGATTCTCTCCCTTGCATAATAAATAGGTCCCGACCGGAATTTTCGCGGAAATGAAATGGTTTCGTATACACGTGGTATAGGCTCAGTTTTGGTGCAGGTACGTGGTTATGATTGACTTGAAGCACGCGGTCGATTGAACAATTTACTATACTTTATTGCATGATGATTATTATAAAGTCACTTCAAATTAAGTATATTGTGAACGTGAAATCAGAAAGTGCAACTCGCAATCTGCACTGTGTCCCAGCGTTAGAACGTCGTTAATTCGAAGGATTCGCTCTCTGATGCCGGTGTTTTCGTTCCTCCTTTTTATGACTCCTCGCGCTATTGACGTCTTGGCCGCGAGCACAAAACGAAAAGCTCGCCACTCTTTTTAATTGCGGGAAACAGTCGCGCTTGGCTTGGGGATATATCTGGAAAAGCAGACGAAGAGCGGAAAAAAGTCTCTCTTTTTCTCTCTCGCTCTCTCTCTCTCTCTCAGCTTTTCTCCATTTTCAGTGGCCCATTCTCTATAGCTCTGTAAACGATCAAGGAGGTATAGGTATATTATCAAAGGCTTTTCCTCTAATGCACTGTACTTATAACTCAAGAAATACGTCCAAACATTTTATAAAAGAGAGATTGAGTTGTCTTAGTTTGCGAAAATTGGATAATAAATTTTAGCTATAACCACTTGAAAGTTATTTTATTCGATAATTTTAAATAAATTATAAGTAAAAGAGTATAGTTTTTTATATTACATAATCGAATCATTTTGAGAAAATCATTGAAATTCATATAGTGATAAATTAAATACCTATGAAAGTCAAATGAATTGAAACAATGATTAAATTTTTACCTTTTCTGTTGCAGCGCCAGCGTCGTATGCTTCATTGTTGTAACCATTAGTTTTTGCAATTAATTCTGAAAAAAAGTAATATTTTAAAATACTAAAAATATCATATCATATCATATAATTAATTATATATTAAAATTTTATATATTTATAATATAATGTATACTTTATGAAAATATATTGTTGCTATAGTTCACGTTATTATTCAGCATCAGCAAAAACAACATGGATCCGTATTTCTATAAATATTCCCAACAAAGTTTTTTCTATTCTCAACCGTATAATATACATGTAAAAAATTACATTGATAAAGAAATATTTTGATTATTTTTTTATTAAACACATAAAAATAATTTATTCTTCTTTAACTAACCAAAAATCTTGAACATCTTATAGAATCGCCTTATAAGCATGCATTAAGATAGTGTTATTTGAAAATTGAAACCATTAATACCAAAAATGTATATGATAATCTATATCATTATATTCATTTAAAACATCTCTTTCTCATATTATTACAGCATAATAAAAGACCGCAAAAATCTCGTCATTAAATCTAAATCACTAGACTGGAATATAATAAACACACGTATACCAAGTGTCATCATCGGCTGGTCAAGCAAAGACGCGCGCGACGCTGCGGGTCCCTAAGTAAGCAGCATCAAGCACCACATACACGCCATATAATATGTATACCTAAAGCGTGAACATCATACGAGGCACATGTACATACAGACACATACCCCCGCGAGACAAAAGACACGGACGGAGGTGCGAATGAATCATAATGGCCGCTGACAGTCGGCGCATAACAGGATAATAGCCGTCGCGAATGCATTATTATATTCGTGACCCTGCGACTGAAATGTCTACTACGGAGCGCCCGCGCCCTTCCCGACTGCGCCGAGGCGGCGGACGAGAAAGCGCTGGCGGACGAGAGTCTTCGGTTAAAAACATCCGACGAGTGTTATAGTAGGTACATTGTAAGTATAACCGGCTGCTGCGGGGCTGAGAGCAGTACAGTGGTTGGAGTTTGTCGCGCATGTTTTCGTCAACGTTTTGTAGAAATTACAGATATAATTTCTCGTTATTACCAGATATTGTACTTTGAAATTTTACTTTGATTTATACTTTTATTTATACAAGTATTTGCGTATTATCAAAGAACAATGTTTTCACAAGCCAAACAATTTTGACGATAAATCCGATTTAAAAAGTTAATATCACGTTCCTATAAATAACGAGAAACAATATTTTTAGATTATAATAAAAGCTGATAATGTCGACAGTTGGAATTGACAATATCGGACAGTAGCACCGCGCCAAATGCCACAGATAGAGAGCGTGGCTGCGCCGGCAGTAATAATTCCCGATATTATCGGATTTCCCGCGCTTTCGACGACGTCTCGGTTTCAACCGTATACTACTATGGGAATGGGGATAATAAGGTTTAAATTGATGTTTGCTAATGAAGATTTAACAACAATGTTTGAAACATTCCATGATGTCTGTAGTTGGTATTACATTGCTTGCTTCACCAATAAACTCGAATTAATTTCTAGCTCACCAAATAAGCCGACTAGGAGATATGAGAAATGGATTTTAATAACCATTTTTCACTTCCCCTTAAGAGATTTTGATTTCTGGCATTTAAAAATGAAGCCAAATGCTTGTAAATCACTACAGCAGGGTATTTTTTCGAAATAATATACTTCCGTTGATCAGAACTCTACTGTAAATATTTATATTACAATAATTATTGTAAAAAAAAATTGTTTGAATTGATAGAGACAGTTTTTTATTTAAGCTGCACAAACGTTAAAGAATTAATAAATTAATAACTGCTACAATAGTATAAAAATTTAATAAGCTAATTAGAAAATGAGTTATGCTAAAATATATACCAGATAAATGTCTACATTTTTTAAGCAATTAATATTTATTTAGCTTGAACCGAATTAGCTTCGTTATTGAAGCATGACATTTACGTTTTGTAATATACGGTTTGTATATATTGAAAAGGTATATCTGAAAGGGCTCGTAAAAATGTTGCAACCCCTTCAAGTGAATCTGAAATTCACGGAAACCGATTAACTTCAAAAGCTGAAATACTTCAAGGGCTTTTCATCCGGTGCAGAAACTAAACCACGAATATGCCTATATTGCAAAGTAAAAATAAAAGTGAAGATGCGCACAGTACATATACTTGCTTAAATTCACGATCATTATCAAAGTACACCTTTTATTCAAGCCAACTCACTCGAGTCGTAACAGAGTTGTGCAACTTGGAGAATCTGTAAATACCGCACTAGTCATCTTTACATGCATCATCATATATAAATATGTGTGCAAATCTCATCAAAGATGCAACAAAACCCGAAATAACGATTTGAAATTTTTTTTTCGAGCACATCTTCGGCGCCCGGTTTTTCTTGTTTATTATAATATATAAAATGAAAATCCGCAGTTGAGCATCAAGTTGCCTATTTTTTCTAGAGTAACTTCTTACTTTTTAAGAAAATGTCAAAAAATGCTCTTCTCTTCAAACCTCAGCCATTTAGCCCAG
>UXGD01004771.1:0-16138 GCA_900474315.1 Torymus auratus
CGCAAATAAAGGAAGCTACGGAGACGTGCGTCAGTGAACAAGTCAATTATTTCAAAAACTTACTATTTTACGTCTGCATATATCTTCCTCTTCTACGAGGACCTCTAATTTTTTTAAACAATCGACTCGCTTTTTGTCGTACGTCTGCGTAACTCCAATATGATTAAAAATTTCAAGACAAGACAATAATTACAGAAATATTATATATTGTCTCGCTCTCGTGAAGCCCTAATTGTAACCGATGAAAAAAATGTCTTCTAGCTTTCTATTTAATTTACTCTTAATATATGTATGTTGTAAGTTTAATGCAATTTCCATTCGATTATTTCATAATATAACAATATATAATAGAAGCATATCTTGTCAATTTAATACTGGATAATATTAACGTCAAAATATTCTTACATTTTAATAATGTCAAAGGAGTAGTACGTAAAAAGATATTAAATCCGATACTAAATTCACGTCAACGGAAATTCCCATTTTAATAAGATCAATACCCTTGTACATTTATCCAAACGAAAACCAATTAAACCGGGGGGCGCGTCGTTTGATCACACAACGCGCGCTCGTGACAGACGCAATAAAACACACGCGAAAGAATATGAAAAAAAATAAAACAGCGCGTGCGACGCTCCGACATTTTCCCGGACTGCGTGGGTCGCGCACCACCACCAGCGGCGCTCGCTGCGCGACAAATAAAATAAAACAAAGGCGAACGGGGAGAATATGAAACAGCGCGACATAAACGAACGCGGAAACGAAACGGAAGCGGACACAGCAGACAGAGAGAGAGGAAACGCTCGCAATAACGTCCCGCGCCCCGCCGTGAAAGGAAAGTTAAATCCCTTTACAGTTTATGCGACAAGCACGGTCGCTCGCAAGTTAGCCGGTTTAGGGTCATAAACCTCTCCCTCTCTCTTTCTACCGGGCTGCCCCCGCGTCCGGCGCGCATTTATAACGCGAGCGCGAGGACCGTTTAGCTAAATAATTAAAAGATACGAGCGCGTGTTTCTGCTACTGCTCGTCTTCAACTGCTGCTGCTGCTACCCTGGGCTCGCGTAATTTCGAGTGAGCTGGGGCACGCTTCTTTTTTCGGCTCTGGTTTTTATGTCGGCCGCCTTGTTAAGACGCCGGATTATACGTAGCGTGAAACACGCAGCGGCGGGAGATGATGAAGGGATGTGTGGAGGATGAGAGGGTGAGCTGGCGTTGACCATTTTTGCGAGGGACAGAGCAGAGATTTAGCGACCTACGTGTGTTGCAGTGTAAAAACGGTGGTGCTTTTAGACAACTGCGGAACGAAATTTTAGAGGGTATAAGAATTTAACAATGCTCTTGTTAGTTTATAATATCAATATTATTTCATTATAAAATTCAATGATATCGCAGAAAAACGTTCTGAGAAATATTCTAGTATGTCTGACTACAGCATCTACCTTTTCTACTTAATATTTTCTTCTTCGATTCCTTTCTAATTCTCAATGAAAAATGTCCTACTTTACAAAATAACATCAAGTAAAGTAATACAATATTAATAATCATACATATAAATAATTATTTTTCTAATTCTATCAATAGATATTTAAAAGTTACATCTCAACCACAGCCGGTACACATCGCCCAAACTATTAATTTCCACATCGCCGGGCAACGACAATTCCGCGGAAAACCGACAAATACCTCTCGTATCCGCGTCAAAGCGCACGGCAGCAGCTCGCCCGCTCGATCTCTCGCACCAAAAACCCGCGCTCGCAAAAATGTGTGTCATCTGAAATTCAATGACCAGCGGAAAAACCGCACACCTCCCTCCCCCCAACACACATATATATCAGCGTACTCCCAGCGCGCCATCGCTTTCATTAACTTAATGTTAATCCAGGGATTGAAATAGCAATACGGCAATTCGCACGCTCTAGCGCACACGTACTCCCTCACTCCCTCTCTCTCTCGTTCCACCCCCACCCCTCTCCACACGATATTAGCAGCGTGTTCGCTCGCGTATCTAGTTTTCACCCTCCCCCTCTCACCCTCCCTCTCCACACACACATACAAGTTAGGCTCTATACTCGCGTGTTACGCGCGCCAGGGTGAAATGGCATAGAGCGCTCGCGCGCGGTTTCGCTGCTGCTGCTGCTGCACACGATATGGTATTCCAGGGCTGGCTGGCTCTGGCTGGTGCAGTGGCGACAGCTCGGCAATCAATATGGGGGAGGGCATGAGGGGAGGAGGTGGGAGGAAAGGGGGGCCTCAACGCAAACACGGCGCCGCTGTTGTACTAACATCAAATAGGCGGATAGAGACCGCGCGCGCGTTCGGAAACGAGCGAGCGAGCGCGTCTCTGTCGGATGAGGTTCGGTCTCTGTTGCTGCTGCCCTATGCGAGCTTGGTACTATATGTGTGTATGCGTGTGTGTGTATGGTGATGGCTGGGCGCGCGCGTGCGGCTCTGTTTCGCGATGCGCTGGTTGGTCTAGTTTAGTGGCGTGCACGTGTGTATGCGTGTGTCGTTTGCAGCGGCGGGATAGTTTCTTTTGAGTTGATGCGATACATGACCCGATCGAATTTTGGTATTATTGAGCTGTCGTTTCGGAGCGATGGTGCGATTGGATATTAGATTAAAATGTTGGTATTTTTGGAATAAGGGGGATGATGTTGATGGAGTGTTAAAAATGGGCCTTTTTATGAAAATTGTGTCTAAATAGTTTAATAAGTTAGATCGATGAACGCGTAAGAAGAACATTTTATGACAATAAGTTACAGTTTACAGGTCAACGACTAACATTCGTGGTTAAAATATTATTTTTATTTTATGTACCTAACAATGAATATAGAAAGCAAAAGTCTGTACGAATCAATACAACAATTATACGTGTTCCTTCAATCATCTCAGTCCTCTAGAAACATGCTACCTAATCAATTACGATTCCCCGACATATTGTACTCATCCCATCCCTACGCATCCTCTCTCCCAGTCGCCGTCCAAACCGCAAAGGGCCAAACAACGCGCACTTCCTTCGACGTAGAGAGAAAAAAAAAGGAAAAACACCAACATCGCGCCCCCGACGACCTCTCGCGTATATATATATACCGAGGAGATCACCTCTCGGGCGCGCCACTACGCGCTTTCAATCTTGTCAAGATGATGGATTCTCATTGTTTGAAAAAGCCGGCGCGTACGCGCACTTCGGATGAAAAGAGAGTCAGCCGCGTATTGTGCCCTCTCTGTGTGTCTCTTCAATCTCGCGATGAATTGCGCGAGCGCGACGAGCACGTGCGTCACTTTTCATTTTCCAAGGGCGCGTCTTCGGAATTGCCATCGTTTTTTCCAGAGGTGCAGGAGAGATAGATAGAGAGAGAGAGAGGCTGGTTGATGGGTCGCGAGATTTTTTTTCTTCTTGATGGGTTGCTTTGAAATTTACGAGATAGGGTTGGAGATGTAAGGTATTGTTGGGCTCGAGTATATGGTTCGTGTGCAGAGTGTGCACTTGATTGATTATAATGTAGCAATGGAATGTTGATCGAAAATTTATTGGAAAGTAGTTTGGAGTTTTCGATTTATGAATGAGTATGGGATTATCTTATTTTAATTCTTTAATATTATTATTGCCTTTTCTTATTAGAATATGTTCTCAATAATATCCCCACTAAAGTTTTGAAAAATAATATAGCATTAATCAATTATCATACGACACAGATTTTGTAGAATTAAGTAACGCGAGAAAATAATATTGAAATTGAAATCTGCCAAAACTGACAATCCAACATCGTAAAAACAAAGGACCATCCTTCTTGGCCACTTTTTTTCCAGCCCCACTCACCCTCTCATCTCAGGCAAATGAACGACCGCCACGAGAGCATCGAAGCATGGACGAGCAGAAAAAAGAGGAAGAGCAAGCAGCTTCCCGACGATGCATAATTCGCGGCGGCAGCGTGACAATGAAACGCGAGAAATAAATTATGCGGGATCGCAAAGAAGAGGGACTCATCAGACTTATTCCTCTCCTTTTTTTCTCTCTCTCTTCATCCTCTGGTTCGTCGTCTTTTTTAATCCGGGGACACTGGTAAGGCAATTATATTCCCCGAGTTTTTAAGTTCCTTGGAGGGAAGGAACGTGGTCTAGACATCTTGTTCTTTCTTTGACAGATGGCGGGGCAATTATTGTTTCACTGATTACAAGATACGTATTTCCTATAAAAAACATTATATTTTAAAATACAGTCTATTAAAGCAGAAACCGTTTTTATTTTGAATTAAAATATATGTACTTTGTAAATAAACAAATAGTTTATATAAAGTGTAAAAAATGCATTTAGTGTCAGGACGTTGGCGCAAGTCATTAAAAAAAAAAAAAAAAATGTCGATAAAGAACAAACTAGCTTTTCATTCTAGAGGGCAAGTGAAAAAAATGAAAGAGACTAAGAGTGTTGAAGAGAAGAAGGGTAAAAATTATGGAATTCTTATTTGCCAATTTTTACCTACTTGTACATTCATTATGTTGGACAAAATTATGTGAAAATTTGGTTTGCAATGGGTAAGGCTAAGAATGTACAACCAAAATTAAAAAAAAAAGCTTTGATACTCTAATTTCATTTGTATGTGGTGATAATGACAATATATTAAGTGAGTGCTATTCGAGCCCTAATAAAGAGCAGTGTAATAAAAAAAGAAATTATATTGTAAACAGGAAGCTTGTTGACGAAGTCAATACTATCGGGATAGGGTATGCAGCATAGGAAAGGCTATGTGTAGTTTTCTATATGAGTTGTATATCAATGACATCTTTTCCTAATCATTTGAATGCATTGACAAAGGAAGGTATAGAATTAGAAAATAGAGTACTGGGATAATGCAGGAAATGAAGTAAAAGAAATCTGTTTATCGACAAATCTTGAATCAGATCAAATATTGTGCTCAATATGAGATAACCAAAAAAAAGTACGATCGTGATGATGATGCATTTTCAGTATGATATAGGGATCATGTGAAAAAAGACTGCAACATAAATTATGAAGGCTCACCAGACTACAAAATTATTACAGAAAGGCTAGCAAAGAAAAAGAAAAAAAACTTAGAACACGCGACACAAGTAGTACAATGGAGGTCCTTACGGATACAAGTAGCTGAAGAAGCATCATAAGAAGAACTTGTCACTGGACGTAGAGGAGAACTATAAGGATCTCGACGAGGTAAACATTGACTAACCTCAGCACACATAGTGCGCGGTAATCGCGTGGTTTCGTGTGCAATAAAGTTAAAATTGTTATGATTTGGTTCTAGATCAATGAAGATTTGAAAAAAGAAAATGTGAGAAAGATGATTATCAAGACATTGACTTAGAAAATGGCAAGTTATGCCATTTGTGAAGTCAAGTAAAACATTTTTATAAGAGTAAAGATTTATATTTGAAAATATTCAAGTCTGCTATTTAGCCAAAAGTTTTAAACAGTCAGAGGCTTCTGCGCTATTTATCTCTAGGAATAAACCACATAAAACATTTGCATACTTATCTTCTGAATTAGATGTTGATGTCAGACTTTCTAATATACGTTAATTTCAAAACGAATTGAACATACGTGGCTACAATATTGATATTCAAGATTTGCAATTTTCGGGGGAATTGCATATACATACACGTCTCATCATTCATATCAATACACATTTATGTAACATACACATAACCACACCATTCTATTTATCTCGATGCTTACAAAATTCGTTGCGCAGTACTGCCTCCAACCTTCCTTCCCCAACACACGCTACATCGGCACACTCAACCTTTAAAATTCTTCCCTTGTAAAAACGCGCTGTCCATTCCCCACTCCACCATTTCTCGCAATCACCCAGCACCAAGATTTCCCTTCCTCCTCTTCCTCCAACTCCTGCTCTCTTCTCCTCGACTTCTGTCGCGCGCCCGCGGCACTTCTCTCCACTCAATTCGCTCTGCGTAGCAGCAGCAGAACTTCCTTTTCGCGTACATAGACGCACGATGCACATGCGGGGCGGGGGTATAGAGGGCCGCGAGCCAAACCGACTGGTCCGGCCTTTTTCCGTTTGAGGACTCGAGATCTTTTTGCGAGCAACGACGTCGACGACGACGGTCAGTTTCGCGTTTCTGCAAAAGGAGAGTGCTCTCTCTCCCTCCCTCCGGGCGCTTTGTAGAACTGTTTGAGCATGCACGGAGGAGCAGTATCAGCGCGGCAGTAGCGAGGATTCTTCGAACGGGGGGAGGAGAGAGTGAGAAGAGTCGCCTTTGCGCGAGAATGAAGCGATCGGTTGAGCGTGAGTGTTTGCGAGATTTGCAATTCAGTTTCTAATTTACTACTTTTTAGTTGTTTCATTATAGGTTTTAGAATTAGATGTATCTTTTCATCTCCGTTAAACTTTTTCTTATTTTTACTTTAAGAAGAAAAGATGTGAATATCGGTGTACTTGTTAAAGAAAATCTGTAACTTGTGAATAATAAAATACAACTTGACATGGTAATTTTTGTTATTTAATCATTGGAAATTACTTTGCGAAAAATCGACTCCTCAGCATCAACATATTTTTAGATTTATCACCCAATGAATAATGAATGAGAAAAAATGTACATTTTTTCCTCGGCAAAGTCCCTCGCGATAATCCCCCTAATTTACATAACAATACAAAGTACCGGCTCTAAAAAAGAAGGGCCGGGCGACTCCGACTAAGACGGGAGATGGAAAAGACCAGTGCGGCAGCAGAAGGCGGAGGCGTTTTCCTCCCTCTTAATTCATAAAAATACTCGACCCCAGCGAGCAAAAACAGTCGCTGTTCTTTCTCTCTCTCTCACTCTCTTTCGACCCTCGTCGATTCCCATCCCGACGGCATTTCCTCTCTCTCTCTCTTACTCTCTGTGTCTCTCCCCGAAGACATGGCTAATTCAACGGGATTCTAAATAAGCAAGTCATCCTCTCGATTATTTTCACGATTAATTACCTGATTCTCCAATAATAGTCGAAAAACACTTCGATTATCTGGCGCTCGCGATGCGAGAACACGATTTCCAATCATCAATCTTTGGACAGGGAGAGAAAGAGAGTGAGTGAGAGAGAGACAGACAGACAGACAGAGAGAGAGTGGGAGAGAGAAAGAAAGAAAGAGAGAGAGAGAGAGAGAGAGAGAGAGAGAGAGAGAGAGAGAGAGATGCCTGAATTCAACCTGCTTGCCTTTCAATGAAACTATATTAAATGGAGAAATTATTTATGAGATAACATTGATTTTTTGTACATGCAGAGTTACTATTTACGGAGATTCATTTGAACAACTTGTCGTTTGATTAACACTTTGAATATACTTCAACGAAGAAATCCATGCTATTTATGAATGTGATATTATTAATCTACATAGTGGATAATCGAATAGTATATGAATTTTTTTACTAGAATAAAAAATGATTTTATTAAGATAAATATTTATTTTTTTGTTCAACATTTAAAAAATTGTAATGTTTATACATAAAAAATCAAAAGTTTCTTTAGTCATCGAATACTACTTCTTTACCTCAAGAAAACTAAAACATCAATATTTTCGCATAACACGCACCGTCGACACACCCATTTCATAAAAATATGAAACCTCTCTCCCTCTCTCTGTCTCGCACGAGAAGCTTAGCAGCGAATGAAGACGGCTTTTCGCCGGGGCAAAGCGAGAGCGCCCTGAGAGTGAGAAAGATCTCGCAGAAGCGCAAGATGTTAATGAGACCGGAGGGTTGGCATTCCTGGCGGCCTTCAAGACTCCCAAAGATTCCTCCTTCCGCTCTCTCTCTCTCTCTCTCTCTCTCTCTCTCTCTCTCTCTCTCTCTCTCTCTCGCTTTCTCTCTCCGTGAAGTCACGATCTCGCCTGCACGAGCGAACGAGTGGAAAGCACGCGCACGCTATACTTCCGCTTCAAAATCTCGACGCTGCTCGCCTAATTTTCGGCGTTGCACGTTAGCAGTCGCAGGTGAGCATTTCGAATATTTTGCTACGTGATTTACGCGGTGGTGGGAGATGTCTGTAAGATTTAGCAATATTCTTTCATAAAAAATAAAATGGAAAATATTTTTAGAAACGGTGAATATGCAACCAAGTAGTAACCGTTATTTTATGTATCAATGATATTTTGATTTTTACCACTCATCGGAGTATCAGTATGTTTCCAAGAAAGACAATTTTCTACTATTAGAAAGAAAATCAAACTCGACTTATCAACATTATTTTTCATCCCAACGGTACTGAAAATATTTGCAAAAAATCGACTACCAAACGTTATTTTCAACTTTTATTTTTCGTCGCCCTCGATAAAGATTTCATTACTGCAAAACACCATCCAATCCACCTCAATACAAACCCATAAACCTAACCCATAACCGACCCCCCCTAGAACCCCAATCCTCCGCGCGCACTCTCACCCCTCTGCATTGAACAAAAAGCAGTCTCATCCCTCGTATATATAGCCACCGCCATCTCCGCGCCCCTCGCCGCCTAATATCCCATAACCCATCGCACGCGCGACCTTCGCCTCACCCTCGCCAAGCATAAAAATGCGGCCAGCAGCCGACCCCTCGGAAATATTATCGCGCGCTGGGTGGAGCCCATATCGCGGCGGGGGCGGCGCGGTTTAGATATAACACGCGCGCCCTATAGCCTAGGCGACCGTCGCCGCGAAGGCCGGTTGGACCAGACCACTAGCCAATCCCCGCGTTTTCATAACTCATAAGGCGACATATATCGATTCTCGCGTTTGTCTATATCTACACCCGTATAGGTATATAGATATATAGATATCCGACGTTATGGCCATCGTCGTGTAGGAAATGGATTGCGAGAGAGAGAAAGAGGGAGAGCGGGTCTTACGGGTTCTTTTTCCTTCCTCGCCTCCCGCTTTTTTTATGCCGTTACGGCGGATAGGAAGGAAGGAAGGTTCGTTTTACGAGCGGTTGCGCGTGCGCCGGTGTGGGAAAGAGAGAGAGAAGAAATAGTGCTTTATCTACCGGAGAAAGTTTTAACTTTTGAGCTTTGGAATGACGGCGGTGTGAGCGTGTGGGGGGTGAAATTCGGTGTAACGGGAGTTTCGTTTTAAAAAATTGGTTTGATAGTGTTTTTACTCGATCTTATAAGAAATATGAGGATTACGATTAAAAGTATAATATTCGAAAAATATACTTTGACGGCTACCAAGTGTTACGTGTTTAATATAATAATCACGGTTAAAGATTTTCTGCAGTATCTATAACGTAAAAGATTGTTAAGAAAATAAAAAGGAAACTAATGTGACGAAAAATTCGAGGCTCTTTATCAACCAGCAATTATCTTTGCTACACGTCCCACAGAAGAAGAACAAGATTAATGGCCACTAAATCGTAAAAAATGATAACCATTCAAATCCACCAATCCCGCACGTTAATGACACGATAACGCACCCCAAATCTTCCTCTCCCTCTTCCTTTTCCATTCCATGAACCTGACATCCCGACGATTTTTCTCACTCGCCTCGGCTCTGACTCCTGCCTCCGACACGCCAAAGCAACCCCCTCCACCTCTCCGCTTATAATTTTCCCTCCTTCCGCGAGTCATCCGTCGCGGGATTGCGGACGTCAAGTGCAACAACGCCCGCGACAATCGGAGATGAAAAAAGGAGAAAAACCACTTCCGCCTCTGGCAAGAGAGCGAGAGAGAGAGAGAAAGACGTTTGTGGCGAAGTCGTTGGCGGGCGGCTGTCGGGAACAGGCGCTCGCGCCCGTTACTTCCGCTCCAGCGGCCTTCCGCCAGGATGATCTTCCTGTCCGACTGTCTGTTCACGAGAGAGGAGAGAGTCTAATGCTTTGGCAAACGCGGATTTCATTTTACGGACGCGTTCCGTTGCCCCCGACGTTTTTCCTCCTCTCTCGGCTCTCCTGTCTTGCGCTTCGTTCGCTTCGTGTTTTTCGTTAGCCGCGCTGTTGTTGCTGCTGTGTTTTAGCTCGGCTTTGCGGAGGGGCTCAGGCTAGTGGTATATGAAGTGCGTTTTAGGGTTATTGTGGCTTGATTTGTGAGAAATCAGGAATGATGATAATTGAATGTGGGTATCTTCAATTTAGGTTTTAACATGAGAGTTTTTCGTATAAGAGTGAAGATAAGCAGATTTAGTCAGGCGTCATATAGAAATATTAAATATATGTATATTTTATAGACTAAAAAATGTTAAGTGAACATATCATCCAACCTTGTACGGGAAAAAAATCGCAAAACATCCAAATCAATAAAATTATTTCACTCGATAATTTTTCAATCCCTCGCCAACTTTACATCATTCAAAGTAAACTCCTCGCTCCCCTTTGTACCCACGCTCGACACGTAAACGATAAGTAGGTCAATAATCCAAAGCCAGCCAGTAGGCACCGTAACATCTCACTTTCTCCCTGATTTAAATAAAAATAACCTCTCCACTCCCCCAAAAAACTTACGCGTATATAGCGCAAAAGTCAAACTCAAACTCGTGCGCTTTCCTCTCGCGTATAAACTTTCCAAATCCCAGGCCTATGAAAAAGCACGCCTGCCGTACAAAGCTCTCTCCCTCTTTCTCTATCGCTGAGAGAGACACACACACACACGCGCGCGCGCGCATACAAACAAAATTACCCGCGATTCGTCGTCCGGAGGAAAAATCACGGGGCCCGACATCGATAAAACTCGCGGCGAAAGAGGAGAAGAGAGACATCAAAAAGTCGCCGGATGAAAAATCGAGCGCGCAACTTTTGCTGAAAAAGCGTCGTCGTCGTCGTCGCCCACGGGGGAGCCCGAGAGTTCACGGCAGTTTACCCCGGCATATCAATTTATATACACACGCGCACGCGCGTGTGTGAGGAAGAGACGGAAAATCAAATAAAGAAGGTAAAACGGGCGCGGCCTGTTTACGGCGCTTTGTTTTATACTTATACTTTTTGCGCGCCGCCGCCCCGGGACGTGATGTATTCGCGCGTGTGGAAAGGGGGGAAGCACAGAGCGACGGCAGGAATCGAACTGCAATTGCCATTTTTATTTCCACTTTTCCACCCCAGCGTCATTTCCATATAACGCGCGACTCATCCCACCGGTCTTTCGCTTTTTCAGCGGTTTTTCTCCCCCCTGCGTTCGATTTTAATTCACATAAAGTAGAAATCGCGCACGCGCACGTATCTTCGTCCATATATACGAGGCAGCGGCTGTCGCTTATAAGCGGGATGATAGAGGGAGCAAAATAAAAGTGACGGAGGGGGCACTCTTTTTTTTTTATCGCAACCTACCCGACACTCCCGGAATTTATGATGCAGAGTGGAGAGAGCGTGCGCGCATCACGAGTCGTTGAATGGCTAATTAAGCGCGGTAAATTATTCAGCTTTCAATTTTCTCGTTCGATTTCCGCCGCGAGCGTGCACGCGCGAGCTTTTTTCCACCTCTCGGTCTCCTTCGCTGTTTGTTTTCGCGCTTTATTTATTTTTTTCCCGACCACCCGTCGATACGTCAAATTACGATGGATATCGGGCTCCTGGAACATTCATTTCGTTTGTCGCTCAACGCGATATTGAAGGGAGGGAAAGAGGGACTGGGGGAGCCATGGCAGATTCGATTTATGGCGACGCTTTTTACGGCGAATTTTTTCAGGATATTTTGTAAATGAGGTTTTTATTAAGGGTTATAAAGCGGCGCGCGCGATAAAACCTTGACGCTCGGCGCAGTTTACATAGAAGTGAATTAAAGTCGCGCCGGAGAATGCAATTTAGTGAAGTTATATTTTAGGAGGGGAAAAAAATTGAATTTTTTACTAATTAAATTTTTTCGACGCTCCGTGAAGCCCAGGGAGATAAATGTTTCGGGCAGCAAGTTTAATTTGATTTTTTTTTTTTTATTATAACTTTTTAGCGTTTATCAGCGTCTTTTATTCCGGTACTTTGGCCTTGGTAATGTTTATAATTTTAGCAAAACGCTTTTTTTCCTTTAAATTTACGCGAGGTTATGAAACTCTAGATCTAGCGAAAAGAATTGTTCATAGTTCAGAATAATCTTAAGTAGTATAAACCTACACGGGTAAGACAACCTTAACACTACTTCTATCTATTATTTTCAATATAGTCATAATTCCCTTCAACAAAACGCATTTTTTTGGTACTTAAAACCAAATCCACATAACACAAGCCTACATAAATTCACTGCATTCACAGCATCGGCGATCGACAACCCGAACCGCCTCCAATTCAACCACTACCAAGCGGCACCTCACCCCTCGACATACCGACGCATCGCGCGTCTCTTTAAATTATACCGCGCGCATCAAAAGATAAAACGTCGCTGCTACATATATACACTACCAACACGACGTTCCCCCTTTAAATAACGGCACATTTTATACCCGCGCACCCACCCCCACACATACACACACACAGCCGCAGGCAATCAACATAAAGAACTTATAAATCTCGGCATCTGTCGATACTCTCTTTCTTTCTGCGAGAGATTCCCCGGCGTTCGCGCGCGAATATTTCGATATAAATAAATCGGTGTGAGCGCGCCGTTGCCGCGTCGAAAGACGAAGGGTCGCGGCGTGCACACAGCGCACGTATACACATAAGCCGAAAGAGAGAGAGAGCGAGCTGGTGCGCACCTTAATGTCGCATAAATCTCCCACTGGAAAATTACACCAATGCCAGATAGAGAAGAGCGAGGTATAGGAGAAAGAGGAGGAGGAGGAAAAAGAAGGACGAGAGAGAGAGAGGTTAGGTGAGCGCGGTAGCGAAGCTTCGAGAGATCGGTTCGGTGGGAGAGGAGGGGCGGCGGGAGAGTACGCGCCCGCGCGTATATATTTCCTACCCTTCTCTCTCCACGAGCGAGAGAGACGGAGAGGGTGGCAGGATTTTCCGAGCCCGCGCGTAAGAGAGAGAGGCAGAGCAGCAGCAGCAGCAACAGAGCAGCTCGGCGGCGGCGGCAGCAGCAGCTTTCCCCACTTCAGAAGAAAAGCACTTTCATAAATCTGCCAGCAGATATATGTGCGCACAATTTCCGAGATCCGGCCATTAAAGAGCCGCTCTCTCTCTCTCTCGCTCTCTCTCGCTCTCGCGTCGCTTCGTCTCCGTCCATCGGCGAGTTTCTTTATCTATCCATCTTCTCCTGCCCTCTCTCTCACGCTCTCAGGGCTGCTGTAGAGCTGAACAGCGCGAGAGGGGAGGAACAGCAGCGTTCTCTCTCGCACTCTCTGTATACGCACGCGTCGCCCACAGATTTTAGGAGGGTAAGAGGGGACGAGTGGGGGGTATAAACGCGCGAGAGTGTAGCGCAGCGGCGCGGCGTATAATTCTTCCCCGCGGTTATATCTTGATCTTGAGAAGGAGGAAAGAGGAGGGAGGAGGATGGGTTAGCCTCGGAGAAACGTGGCAGTATGCAAGTACGCCGCTGGTTTAATGGCTTTTCGGGGGGTTTCGCTGCGCTCGTGCGCTGCCGCTGTCGCGTGCGATGGTTGATTGCTGGTTTGATTGCTGCAGCTTATGCTGCTGGATGAGGAAAGGGATTGTTATTAAAAATTAATGTGTTGTTGAAAGGTTTATTTAAAAAAGAAAAAAAAAAAAGAATTCTTGTTTTTATCCTGGTAGAAAGTTAACCATATTTTATAGCTAACGTATGTTGTTAATTACGTGGAAGCATTTCGAGCAAAAATCATAATGCAAAAGAATATAATTCACATAAAAGTTTTATTATATAAAATACATATTTTATGAAGTGTAATAAAGTTAGCCATAAAGTTAACTGAAAAATAGCTATAGCGTCTGATTGTTAACATTTCTACCAGGGTAGAAGCAACCTGATTAAAAAAAAATATTGTTTTTGAAAAGTTATAAAAACTTGGCACTTACTGTAACACAAGCCTTTACATGCCCTTGTAGCCAAATTCCCCTTCCAAAACAGCAGCAACCATCCGGCAAAATTCAAAACACCCCCCGAGACATCCATGCAGCGGCAACCGCGCGCTTACGCTCGTGCGCTCACAGCGGAGTAAAATCGCGCCCGACGACGCGTGCAAAGTAGGTAAATTGCCGGGCAGAATCCCGGGCCCTATTCCGCATAATAAACGCGAGCTCCCTCTCTCTCCTCGCTTCTCTACCCCCCTCTACCCCTTCAACGGCGCGCGAAAACTCCGCTCTCGCGGAGAGATAACGCCGGCTCTCTCACCCTTTCCCGCGCTCTACTCCCTGCAACTCTTCCTCTGCCATTTTATACGTCACCCCCTCCTGTAAACAGTTTACTTTTAAACCGAGAGAGAGCGCCGTTACCTATGTATTTTCAGATAGGGTCTGAGTTATGCCTCCCTCGCCGTTTTTAAAAGATTTATCCGCTTTAATACCCGCCGCTGCTGCTGCTGTTGCGCGAGAGATTTCGCGAAGGAAGAGTCGTCGCCGTCGTCGGTGTTGTTGTCGGTATATACAGCGCTGTTCGTGTGCTGCACTGGAGTGTGAAAAGGAGAAAGAGAGGGAGAGTACGATCTCTGATTTCCCTCTCTCTTGCGCGCACAGAGAAATAAATGCGCGATAGTCGCGGCCTAGGACAGCCAAATTAGAATTGCTTGTGAGCGTGTGTGTACGGAAGTGGAGGTGAGTTGAAAGGATTTGTTGCAGGATGTGTTTACAACGAGGTTTTTGTATTTTTCATGGATACTTTAAAATCATCGTTTGTAAAAAAAAAGTACAATTATTTCTAATAACTTTTTATAACAATTCATAACTTTTGTATAATTGTTTTGTTTAAATAGCGGATAATAACCTTTACCACAACACAAATATTATTACTAAGTTTATTGGTTTCAGTATATCTAATACGATCACAAAAAACGATATTATTTTCACAACGATAACACACATCCCCTATAGAATTTCCAAAAAAAAGCATAATCAACGCGACAGAATTACGTACCAGCCATTACACGCGGAAAACAACTTCCGCGCGCGACGCCGCGGCGCTTGAGTAATGAGAAGAAGGCGAACAAAGAGTAAGGCGGCAGGAGGGGGATAAATAATATGTCCAAGTCAATGGCGAGGAGGGTAATTAATTCGTATAATATGCCGCAGTTAAGCCGGCTATCCGTAACGCGACCCTACTGCCAAGCCGCTACCACCGCCACCCCCTACTGTGCCACCCCTACACCCCCGACCTCCTTGCGCGCCTTTTCAAGCGAGCTTTTAATACCGGGCCCGCTTTAGCTGCATTATCAGTCTTGAATGATAATACCGCTCGCCGTGATTTGTATCCGTTATCTTGTTATTTTTATCTCGCGCCAGCTCCACGACTATACTCGGATGCTTTTATTAGTTTCATCAGCGGGATATTGCGAGCGCTCGTTTGTCTCTTGGAACGTATAATATATAAGATGCGACATTAGTCTCGCGGGATTTATCCTCGGTTTTTCATGGCAACTAAAAGTATTTTTCACGCAAAATTAATCTCTAATGTAGTATATCTTTTTATATCCTCCTACATATATTTATTAGTTGTTCGTCATACTGTATTCTACTAGTTCCCTAACCTCCTATATCCTTGAAAAAGTTCAATAGCCACGGAGACCCAACACACGCCCCCACTCGAAGACACACCGAACCAATATTATTAAAAACCGCACTCCACCCACCCTCGACTCCTACACTAGCTACTATTGCACACCCTCTCTAAAGAAAAAGTTTGCGATCGTGAGATACCATCGTCCGCCCACCGAAGAAACAAAGCACTAGAGTGGGAGAGAGGTCGCGAGACCCGACAGCGCGCGAGGGAAAAAAAAGAATAAGGGCGGCTACCACCATAGCACCACCGCCGACGCTGTAGACGAGATGAAAGGGAAGAAGAAGAAGAAGTCCCCCCTTCCGCACGGCTGGAGTTGCTTGCGCTGCTGACCGGCGAGAGGGCCCCCCGGACAAAGGGAATGCGTGCCCACACGTCGTTGCTGTCGTCGTCGTCTTGGGAGGGAAAAAAGTTTTGAAAGCCCTTTGATTCGATTCGAAATTTAATGAAATTTTCGGGCCGCCGCTGCTGTTGGGATTGTTTTTTTTTATGTTTTGGTTTGGCTTGTGAAGGGAATTGTTGGAGGTTTTAGAGCACTTGAGGGTCAGGTAATGATTTTGGTTGGGTTATGTGGTTTATGAT
>UXGD01004772.1:0-16137 GCA_900474315.1 Torymus auratus
CTAAGAACTTTTTATTCTATAACTTTTTCTCTTAAAGTCCATCGTTTTCTAATAAACGTTCACTGAAGTCTATTTTATGGGCAGACAGTAAATTTCAAGGCTATTCAGAAAATGGGCCTACTTCCAACTGATATCCAAACGCCAAAAAAAAATATTTTCGATTTTTCCATATTTTTCTTTATTTTTTTTTTTTAGCCGACTTAAATGTTATCCGATCGGACCGACAAAAATATGAACTGATAGGTAATTTCAAAGCCTTTCAGAAAATGGGCATACTTTCGACCGATATCCAAACCCAGTTAAGAAAATGTGACTACTTCAGATATATATCCAAACCGGGCGCCGAAATAAAAAATTTTGATTTTTCCATATTTTTCTTTTTTTTAATACTTAATCAACTATGTAACTGAACCGGCACAACTTCAAAATAAACTTCATGTATCTGCCAAAGATAAACTTAAAATCTCTGGCCAGTTTCGAGTTATGCCGCGGACAAATTTATTACACACACACACACACACGAAAAAAAATGATCAAAATCAACTAATATACACATATATCGCCTTAAAACATCTCTTTGAACATTTTTTTTTTCGATAATTTTTTTCACCGTCACAAAGCTTTCTCTATGAGGAAGCAATAACATAAACAATTATTGTTATAAAGTAATTAAAATATTTAATAAAAATGTATTTATTAAAACATAAGATAATCCACCGTCTTATTTTATTTGTAAAAGATGACGAGTCTATATGTCTGATTCCTCATCCACCTTTTATTCAAAAGAAGGTCCTATTCCTGCAATCATTTAAAAAGTACTATGTTCAACAATAAGGGTGCAATTGACTTTTTCAGACTCGGATGATGATATTGAGTACTCGTGCTGAATCATCATCCTCGCTAGAAAAAGTTAACTTCCCCTCTAGTTGTACAATCTACTATTAATCACGGGAAAATTTTTTTTTTTTAATTCTTATGATATAAAACATAAGTAGTACTACTTGTTAGTTCAAGTGTGATTTATCATTTCAGTCACAGATTTTCTCAATATTTTTATTACATTTCTGATGTTGAGTATATTCAATTAAGTAACTAGTTGGTAATCCTATAATCTAATATTTTTTTATGAATGTCTACCTATAATGTGTAAATTCTTATTCTTTACGAGGGTCGTGGAAAATCATCAACTTTTAAAGACACCTCAACGAGTTCTCTAACAATATCTTTAATTTTTCTTGCATATTCAGAATCGAGAGTCATGATTTGATTTACAAAAGGTCTTCGATCACGTAAAAAATAAGCGTTATACGAGTCAAGATCACTTAAAACTTTCGCGCCAATTTTGCCATCCATCATCATTGTTGGATAGTTGATAGCAGCATTGACTAGAGCTGGAAATCGTTGTTCTTCAACCCCCAACAGCACCTCTTCATAACTTGGCATGAGCCCTTGAAAATTATTTAAAACGAGCGATTTCTTCAGAGTTGCATAATAATGTTCCACCAAGCGAAACTCATTATTTTCTCTGTAGTCTCGCGTAGTCGTTAGATAAAGCAGTTGAATCACGTCGTGAGCAAGGGGCGCATAGCGAAACAGTTGAAAGTCTACGAGGTTACATTGGTTTGTATCGTTGAATAACAAATTGTTGCTCCATAAATCACCATGGCCAATGACGTTGCGCTTAGTTTTAGAAGGTTGGCCTAAATCGAAGACTCGTTCACTAGCCTCGAGGATATGATCAAAGGGAAGATCAAGTTCTGCTGCGACCGATGTAGCTAAATCGATGGCTGTGCGAAACCAAGTATAGTTACGATTCGTTCTCTTGTATTCCGATTCTTCAAATATGCTTGGATAAAGCTCATTCAATGGTTTACCTATCAAGATTGATTAGTGTTTAATCGTGACTCTTTTCATAAATATTTTAATATAATCAAATTATACTATATGTTTTCCTATCAGCGACTACGAAGTTCAAGTTTTCAATTCCAGTGTGCGGTAATATTCATTTTATTTTTTAGACACAAATCCTTATAAAATATATAATTAGATCAAATTAAAATACAATTATTAAATTAATAAGCCTATACACCTACCTTACAAATAAGATGCACCACAAATATAAATATTAAATTTATATATTACTAAACATAAAATATAGAACACTACACACTAAATAAGTAACTATTTTATCATTTTAACAACAATTTCTTATATAAACATTCATTGACAAACTAGAAAAAAACGAAGATGCAAAAGTAAATACTAACCATTTAAACGTTCCTCTGCAAGTAGTGAACATGCGTGAAATCGTGCAATGCAAGCTACAGCCGATTTAACCGCCTCTTCGTCTAACATTCTCGGTTTGGTATAAAAGCCCTTGCATTTCATGTCTTCGAAAACTATTGTATTGTCTTTGGTCAAATAGCAATGTGGCGCCCATGAATCTCCCTTGTAATCCTCCAGCAGAAGCGGCACGAGATACTTGAAAAAGCAAGTTTCTTTCTTGAACACACCTTTTTCCTGAATGTAATTTGCCTGAGTGGGTACGTCAATGGGTAAGGTTTTCACGAAAAAGTTTCGTTTTTCGCATTCGCTCTGCCCTGGCCTTTTAGCAGTAAGTACGAGTGACAAGTGACATCCCAAAAATCCAATCTTCTCCTCAGAATAAGGTCGTAGGTAATAATCGATCAGTTCGGCGGCTGGTGAGAATACGCATTGAGTTAATTTTACCGCCTCGTCACGTGTAATGACATTGCGAAAGGCGAAATTTTGTCGGTGCAACTGCTCTTGTCGATGCTCATTCTTTAGTTCATCAGTGATAGCGTTAATAGGGATGTCTACAATGGCTTGACAAGACATTGTGCTTACTGGTCCTGATTAAAAAAGGAGAATTTTTCAAACTTAAACGTTGAAAGAAATTTTCATATTGAAAGAGCGTAAATATACTTAAACAGAAAAAGCTTATACTATGAGACTATGAAGCGGAGAACAAATTTATAACGTCTTAATTAAATTCCAATTTAAATAATAAGTTAATTTGTTTGCTATATTAGTAGATGTATTAATATTCATACGTGATATTATTCAAATATTCATAAAAATGACGTCTATTTGGAATGGTATATTATAGTTATGTCTATATAAAGTACTCTATCTGTAAAATACGTAAATCATTTGTCAAAGATTAAGTATATACTAATTTTATTTAATTACGCAAAAAAACGATTTGATTTTTACATTTATCTATGTTTGTCAAAAGTATTATTAAATAAGTTGATAAGAAGTTCTGATAAAAATGTTGTGAAAAACTCAGAAAATGTGCAACTACGCTGTACGAAAACGCAAATCTGAATAATATCCACTTATATGTATTCTAAGTATTCTATTGTTCTTTCGTTAAGAGTTAATAATAATTTTTAATAGTAAAGATATTTCTCTCACTGTGAAATGATGATGGTTTACCTAAGGACATTAGTAACCTTTACAGTAACCTTTTCAAGATTCAGCTTCTTTTATTTCAAAATTTATCAGTTACATATATCACTGACTTTTTCATTGATAAAATTGCAATAAATCTAATTTAACTTTGTGAATCATGACGCTACGTTTAAATATTGATTATTGCAATCACGAGTGATGCATGCGATTAGACACTTTTTTGAAAAAAATACTTATTAATTCGTAAATGAATGTTGTAAATTAAAATGCTTCCTTGAAACCAAGTAGCGATGTGTTAGTAAGAAAAATGAAATAAGATAAAGGGTGATTTTAGTCTGCTATAAATAGATATTCAAAATTTTATTTTATATGTACGCACTTCTATGACTAGACGTTTAAATGAAAATGGATTAAAAATAATGATAATATCAATGCATATTAAAAATAATTAAAAATAAAACGGATAGTTGAGATGTTTTTAATTATGCAAAATTATATAAACAATAATTTAAGTTATAAACTTCATCGATCTTTTAAATAATAAGTTGTTATGGTTTGACAAAATAACGTGATAAAAAAGACATGCTAATGAGGGATAATTTGTGCATCAAACCAAAAATTTTCTAACAAAAATTGTAAATTTAAGTATTATTTATTAATAAAAAACCACTTGAACTCTCATTAAGCAAAATAAATTATTTATTCTCTATGAACATCGAATAATACATAAGAGGCATTGCTTAATTCTTACAGTACATATCAATTTTTTTCAACAAAATTATGGTTTAATTTAATAATTTATTTGCAATTAAAAAAAATACTAGACCACGAACTATTGCATCAGCCGTAAGAGCCCAAAAAGTACTTTTATGTTATATTCTATAACATTATATTGCGATACATTTCATTTAATCAAACTTATAACTGCGGAACAACGAACTACAAAAAAGTTCTACGAAGCTGAGGGCGCTGGCTCCTGTAAATAAGCCGACAGAACTTCCACTTGCCACTGTAAGTAAAGAATGAGAAACACTGAACAAATTATATTTTTGATTATTTGTACATCGACGGCTGAGAGGAAGAAGATCAACGTATCTCGGCGTGCGGACGAAGAACGACGTATCTCGGCGTGCGGACGAATAATGACATATCTCCGCGCGCGGATGAAGAACAACGTATCTCGGCGCGAGGATGAAGAACGACATCGATTTTACGGCCACTTCACGTATACGGAAAAATACGTCGTTCTTCATCCTCGAGCCAAGATCAAGGAGCGCGGGAGCGCTCCGAAGGTAAGTATCTGTCCAATGTAGAAAAGGCCTGAGGGATGACCGTGCTAGTCATACATTGAAATGGTGCGCGTGAATTTCAGTAATTTTTTACGTTTTTGTACTGTGTTTTATTTTAATGTATTTCATATTAATGGATAGCTGCTTTGATATACTACAAGCGTAAAAAAATTCAATTTAAAATATTGTGTCGTTTTGATGAATATTGAGTTTATAATTTCCGAGGGCTGTTTTACAATCGAAAATTTTTACGTCATTCTTCATCCTCGCGCCAAGATACGTCGTTCTTAATCTTCGCGGCGAGATACGTCGTTCTTCATCTTCGCACCGAGAAACGTCGTTCTTCATCCTAGCGGCGAGATACGTCGTTCTTCATCCGCGCGCCGAGATACATCGTCCTTCATCCTCGCGCCGAGATACATTGTTCTTCATACGTGGGCCGAGATACGTCGTTCTTCATTCGCGCGCCGAGATACGTTCTTCTTACTCTCAGCAGTCGATATATTTGTTTAATATTGCACATTTTAATTACTAATATCATATTGCCATTCTCAACTAATTAAATCCGAGAAACGCGCCTGCGTCATGAGAACTATATTCATTATTCATATCCACGTATACAAGGCAATATAATTTATGGATAACACAAGAATTATAGGGTTTTATGTTCATTAAGAAAGGGAGCATCTCACCTCCAGATCATGGATTTGGCTAAAACTTCAGAATCTCATTGATTGCCCTAGTGGACAAAATTTCCGTACTATTATATCGACGGCTGAGAGGAAGAAGAACGTATCTCGCCGCGAGGATGAAGAACGACGTATTTCGCCGTATACTGTCCGTGTACTGACCGTAATACGTTGTTTTTCATCCGCGCGCCGAGATACGTCGTTCTTCATCCGCGCCCCGAGATACGTCGTTCTTCATCCGCCCCCGAGATACGTCGTTCTTCGTCCATGCGCCGAGATACTTACTTCTTCCTCTCAACCATCGATATACTCTCTCCAGGTGTGCCAAATTGTGCAAAACTGAACTATTCTATGTCCAAGTACTTACATTTTGATATTTTCCACTGGCTTATAGCACAGATTGGCACAGTTTGGCACGATTTGGTGCGATTTGGAAAAATTTGGGCCATATATAATTTTTAGACATTGAAAATCAAATTGGCTTGATTATTCGGCACAATTATGCACTGTTCGCTATATTTCCGCATATTTCGGCACATTAGGTTGCTCTTCAGCGACTCCCTAGTCAAAGCACTGCTAAATGTAGAGGTTACCTAAAATATAAAAAAACCGTAGTTGTAATGTGATTTATTTATTTAAAATGATGGAGATAGTCAATGTATTATAAATAAAGTGTATTTAACATGACTAAGATAACCTTTTTCTCAAAATGTCGATATTCTAGATACTAGATATTGTCACTACAAACAATTATTAATAAATTACTGCAATCTTTCTTGTTTTTCAACCGATTTTGGTTTTGAAGGTTTCATTTTGTTCCATAACTAATTTCACGGGGACTTGCTAAAGGAAAAATTGAAAATTATACAAAACTCAGAAAGTTTTAGGTAGCCAATTAAAATAATATATTTTTTTAACCTCGTACATGAATTTTCATGCACGAAGCTACAAAAATATTTTAATTGGCTACCTAAAACTTTCTGTTTTTAATAATTTTCAATTTTTCCTTTAGCAAGTCCTTTTCCTTTAGATTTATATGAACAATTAGCTATAATTTATGAGTTTCAAATAAATTTGAATTTTTCCTTTGGCGAGTCCCCGTGAAATTACTTAGCGAACAAAATGAGATCTTCAAAACTGAAATCGGTTGAGAAACAAAAAAGACTGCAGTGATTTATCAATAATTGGTTGTAGTGACAATATCTAGTTTCTAGAATATCGACATTTTGTGAAAAAAACTTATCTGAGTCATATTAAATACTCTTTATTTATAATATACTAGCAAAATCCAAACGCGCTGCGCGCGTATTATTTTGTTTTTGAGGTTATGAATATAATTATTCAGAATGATTTCATTTTAATTAGTTTAAATGATGTCATAACCAAATAATTTTTCAAAGCATAAAAAGATTAATTTCGTATCCTATTTTGATTTAAGTATTTAGTTTTAAATAATTAAAAATAAATAATTCGATTCAAAAAATTTAAATGTTGCGGAAGTAGCAAATTTTCGCGCCTATTCCTTACAGATCAATCAAAACGAATCTATAAAGGCTTCATTCGTTCATCACTTTTTTAAGAGAGGATTGACTACCTTTATAATTTTAAATAAATCAATTACATTAAAACAATGGTTTTTTTATATTTTAGGTATAACCTCTTCATTTAGCACTGCTTTGACTAGGGAGTCGCAGAAGAGCCACTTAAAATCATTGTTCATTTTTAACAAAAATAAAAATAAAATAACTAAAGAAATAATTTTTAAAATAATCAGTTACCTAAAATTAATTTCATTATTACTGTGCTATAACGTGGCATACTGTGATTAACTGTGTCAAAATGTACACAAATATGCGGAAATGTGCTAAGCTACGCACAACTGTGTCCAATATTCAAGCTAATTCATTTTATGGCTGAAAATTATATATAGCAAACGATTCCAAATCGTGCCAAACTGTACCAAACCGTACTAAGCCAGAACAAAATGTCCGATATGTAGGTACTTGGGCACAGTTTTATACCCAATTTAGCACACTGTGGCAGCGCTTCTCACAGTTTAACATATTTTTGCGTTCTATGGCATACAAATTGTTCTACTAGGGTAGAGATCCTATTAGTGTGCCCTTAAAGCAGACGACAGTCCGTATTAGTGACACTTTTAAACTTACGATTATTAACAAATAATACATCAAACCAAGTAATTTATGGAATAAATCGTCTTTTTAATACTTCTTGTAATAGCCTTTCGTTATTTTTAAGGTTAGAACCTTTTATTTATATCAAAAATGACAAAAAGGGCACACAAATACGGACAGGCACTCTAATAGGGACCACTACCCCAGGGAGTTATTCGAAAATCTTTAATATGGGAAATGGGTGATTGGGTGGTCACGGAAACCTAAATAAATCGTTAGCTAAAAGTGCCGCAATAATCATGTAAAAATAAACAGAAAGCAGTAGTCACCAAAAGCTTTAATTTAAACTTTGATTTGTTTAAAAAATATCAATTCCTTAGAAAGTTATAAACAATCAAAGACGGCGTAAGAAAATAGTAAAAAAAATTTCGTTTTTTTAAACGATTTTATCAATTTTATACTTTATCTAAAACGGGAGTTCATTTTTTCGCTAAAAGAAATTATATTTTAGCCGAATTCATAATCCGGAGCTGAACTGATCTTTTTGTAAAAGTAAAAAAATTTACTAATTAAAAGTACGTTATAAAATCATAACGATATGTAGCTATTCTAATGTGGCAGTGGTATCCTCAGTGCAAAGGCAAAGAAGTTGAAGACTTTTGTCAATTTTCCTATGAAACAAAGAAAAGTATCGATTCACCTATCACATCGAGAAGACTGCGCACAACGTATCGCTGATAGCGCGTATGAGGCGTCGAGAGCATCCTCATGCGAAGACCCGAGCCGCCGTCTGTACGCTGCTGCTGCTCGTCAGTGTAGGTGTACCAGTTGATAGAGGCGTCCTCGCAGTCGGGCGCGCAGTTGTTACCGCCGCTGACTGACGCCTCTGAGCGGTGTTCGCTGATGCACCGCATGCCTGTCATGTTGCACACGCGCAGGCCCGGCTTGCGTGGATACGCGTAACTTATGCAGCCACACTCACGTAGCATCTGCATCACGTCTGCCTGTCGGGACGAGATCGTATACGGTCAATTTCAGAATATGCTGCTTGCATTTTTCTGCGATTTGTGTTAAGTTGACCGTTGCTTGTATGAAGGTAGTCTAAGATAATCTAATCTAAACAGATTCAAATACGTCGTAAGAATTGTGTTGGGAACGTAAATGTGAAACCAGATTGTATACATTAACATTAGTTTTAAGTAGTTACAGCTAATTTTAGTAAAACATTGCTTCGAGGTCAAATTATTTTAACATCAATTTAATGGACAGTAATATTTTATGTTTATAGGCAGGAAAATAAAACAATCATGGATAATTATTACAGAAAGGAAAGATTGCACTAAAAAAAATGCTACTATCTCCTACAATTAGTTATAGTACATTATGTAACAAGGGGCGAACGTAGCCAAATGTATAGAAAAATCTACTTTCGTCCAGTATTACATTATTACATATAGTATTTTATTCCACACTCGACCGTGGACACCTTTTGACTCTGAAAAGCAGAGCTCTATTTTCATGGATTTATGACACAATAAAAAGTATTATTATTAAAATTGTAAAAAAAAATAATTTTTACTTTCGCCCCGCAAATAGATTTGCGGGAAATATACGGGAAAATACTTTTTTTTTAAAGTATGCGGGGGAGGTGGCGCTGAGTTTGTCACCAATTTTTTTTTTTTTTTAAGTACATATAAAAAAATAGCTTCTGCAAGATTTCAGCCCTTTATGTCACTCCTAGCTCCTGCTGGAATTTTTCCAAACCTCGATTTTGACCAGTTTTATGCCATTTTTCAAAAAATTCTAGAAGGCTGAAATTTTAACAAAATGAGGTCGGTGAGGCCTCACTTTTCTCGCCTTTCTTTAAGTTTAAAAAAAATATATATAGCGATATAAAAATGATGATTAAGCTTTTATTGAGGGAGCGTGATATGGCCATTGCATTGTTTTTAGTTGTTAAAGTTGACGTTTTCGTCGAAAATCGCGAAAAATGACTGTGATATGGTCAAAGTGTCAAGCGAATTTTAATTAAAAATGATCAACACAAGTATTTCTCGTTAAAATGTGATGTCATCTTACTGTCCTTTTTCCTATCATAGGAAAAAGTCAAAAAAATGATTTTCTGTCGAGCATCATAATGTCTAATTTTTCGATACCTAAAATAATAACAAATGGCTTTCCACTGACATAAATTCTACCATGTTATGATTATTTTTGACACTTATATGTAACCCAGTTATAAAGTTTGTTCCAAGAGCTTCAAAATGCGTGGTTGCAGAATTTTTTTAAAACCACTAGAGCCAAAGTTATAACAGTTTTTAGAATAAAATATTTTTCAAGTAATAAAATTAGAGGTCACGAAATATAAGAATAGTTTTTTTGCATACCACGCGTAAAGTATGGTGTTTACACCCCATTGTCATTTTTTATTATCGTGCAAAAAAGCATATAGTACAAAATATTTTAAAGATTTTGATAAAGTAATGAAACTTTGTCAATTTTGCTTTGATTACTGGTTTTCTAAGCTTATAATTTTCATATTTCATTTCCGTTTAGACGTACTGCATCGAAAAATCGTTAACTATTCGATATAATTATTTATCGCAGTTCTAACGATAAAAACGAACTTGTGGCGGGGACGATATAGTCATAAGATCCTTAAATACCGAAAAAGTAGAAAAAAAAAATATTTTTCGTATTCAGAGGAAATAATGATGTTTATTTTGTAGTTATGTAAAATGGAAACGCTGCAAGTTGATGTGCGATATTTAGTTAACTTATCAAGAGTGGTATGATATTTACGTCTGTACTGCACCCATCAAAACTATAAAGATTATAAATAAGTGCGTCTTTGTTTTCTTCTGGAAAACGGCACTCCCGTTTTTCTGGTGATGTACTTCTTACTCCGTCTTCATTCACGATGTCGAGAATATTAAACTCAATACCGATTACCTTTTCTATGTTTTTCAATATTTTATTGTTACTAGTTGAAATTGTTGGTATCTCCACGTTGTTTAAGAAGAAAACTTGAATCTATGCAAAATTATAAATATCTATATTAATGTATTCATTATTTTTATTTATTGCAATAATAAATAATAATTTTTAATACTGCCACTGATAATTAAACTGCATTGTAAGTTAATTTAATATTATTTTTGGGTAGATCATAAAAAAAAAATTATTACCAACTTTATTGGGCTATAATAAATTTTCAACTTTATAATAACTTGGTAATTAAACTGTTTTTAGAGTTTTATTAATATTAATAATCAAATGTATAAATGTCACTATATATTCAAAGATCTCTTTATATTAAGAAGTTTAAAGATTTTCTAAAAATATAATTCTTTTAATTGTTAAAATTGATCATAAGATCAGCTCTGTGTAAAAAATTTTCTGTCGCTTCCGAATAAAAAGATGCCATCTCAGCGCCCGGTTAGAAAAGGTGTCATCCCAGCGCCCGGTTAAAAAAGGAGTCATCTCGGCGCCCGATTGAAAAATGAGTCATCTTGGCGCCTGGTTGGAAAAGGGGTTAATCTCGGCGCCCGACTGGAAAAGGTGCCATCTCAGCGCCCGGTTTAAAAGGGGTTATCTCACGAGCGAATTTTTTTACCTTAGATGAAGTTTACAGCGCTGGCCAAGTATATTTTTCGGAAGAACTTTATATCGCTTTATATAAAAATAATTACAGTATAAAGCGATATAAAGCTCTTTCAAAAAATATAATTTGGCAGTGCTGTAAACCACAATCTAAGGTAAAAAAATTCGCTCGCGAGATAACCCCTTTTCAACCGGGCGCTGAGATGGCATCTTTTCCAACCGGGCGCCGAGATGACTCTTTTGCAACTGGACGTCGAGATAGCACCTTTTTATTCGGAAGCGAGGAATATATTATAATTTCAATAATTTCTTGTAAAAAAAAGATAATTAGAGTAAGGATAATATATACGTAGTACTGACGTCAGCATTAGCTTTTCTGAATTCCTCTGTGAAATCAACTGCTAAGTAGGCGTACTTATGAGTGCGATTGACAGTAAAATCTACCACAGGGTTCGTAGGCCTTGCGTGCTTAGAATTCAACATTTGACAATAACCAACTGCGGTATGCAGGGTCACAAATTCACGACAGCAGTCAAAAGATTTACTATTCCAAATGCAAGAAGAAAATGTTTCTTTACAATTCGGTTTTACCTATAAATATTAAAGAGTAATGATTTTCAAAAGTACATTGTTATCTAGTACAACTGGTATCCTATTATAATATCGGAATTTTTAAATTTATATTGAAAAGCTACTGTCTCTCAAAATTCTATTACAAATACAAAACGTTACTAAACAATGGCATGATTTTTAGTGAGAATACGATTTGGTACAATTTCGTATCCTAATATAAATCTAATTAAAAAATTAACATATCCGTAGCAAACCGTAGGAAACCGCAAGAATCTACAGAAAATGGTTGGTTTTAGAATATATTTCTACGGTTTTATACGATTTCAACTTTTCTTACAATTGATAATTTCTTTCAAATTAGTAAGAAGCCGGAAGAAACCGTAATAAACCATATAAAAACATATTTTTATGTAAATTTTGAAGCATTTTGCGGTTATTTACATTTTCTTACGTTTATATATGGATTAATGCGGTTTTATGTTTTTTTATGTTTTCATGCATTTTCTTATGTTTAATACTTTTTTAAATTTGTTTATTGCTACGCTATTGGCATGTTCCACGAAGTACGTAAATGAGACTGGGTGTAAACACAAGTTCTGTAAGATCCATATTAGTGTGCCACGCAGGTAACAGCCTGGGGATCTGTACAAATCTGTCTGAAAAAGTCGCTAAAACCATTATAGCGACTTATAAGACAGTTGTGTACATACTTAGGCTGTGGCCTGCGTGGCACATTAATATGGGTCAAGTACAGGACTTGTTTTCTATAGATTACATTCAAGTTTTTACACCAGATCTCGTTTATGTGCTTCGCAGACAATGCTAATAGGAGCCTTGGTCTCGAAATTCAATTTTGTAGTCCCCCCTTCTCCGACTAAAAGTTACAGCGCTTCAGAGCCATTTCTAAGAAATTTAAGGGCCGAGCGTCGCGCTGCCGCCCCACCACCGCTCATTCCTTTTCGCTCAGTGCTAAAAGTTGCAGCTTTGGACTTTTTTTGTGCGTGGTGCGAGTTTTTCGAAGAGCAGCAATGAGAAAATGGAAGACGAAAAATACTGCCAGGGTGCTGGAACTCATGCAGGCGAAGAAGAAGATGAAGTCGGAGGTGGACGTTCTAACGGCCGAAGATGAGTATCCTAACCTTCCAGACTTGAGTGTCGAGGATGACGATAATGAGAAAGAAAGAATCAGTTATTTGTCAGTCGAGTAAAATCGTGAGTGGAATGTTTTTTGAAATACCGAGGAAAACTGCCAAAATTACCGATACGCCAACACGAGGGGGTTGGATATGTCGGAAAAAACCCGGCGCGCATAATCGTGCGGTATGAAAAAGCCGCTTTTATATGTAATTAGCTATGAGTATTGTTCTGGGAATATTGAAAATTAAGAAACATGTTTTTTCCTTGTGTTCGATGAGGAAAGTAGTGAAGAGATCCCCGACCAAAGTTGGACATTCGATGACAATGACGAGAAAGACGAAAAAGAGGAAAACGCTGACACACGAAAGAGTATATTGAAATGGAACAGCCGCTTGGCGAGGAAATTGAGCAGGCGCTTGGCATTAATCCGACTATAGGTCATATTGATAATATCAAGCTACACTCAAAAATTTCGGAAATATGGAAACATTGGAGTTTAAAGGGGATTTCTAAGGAGGAACATGAGGAGTTGATGAAAGTATACCCAGGATTGGATGGCTTTAATAATATTCCTGCGTTGAACCCCGAAGTATCAGCCAAATTAAACGAGAGTGCTCTGAAAAGGGACAACTACAGTAGAATGGCAAAAATTGGCAAATACAATTCTGACAACTTTAGGCTCTACAATATCAAAATTGACAGAGGAATCCATGGAAGTAGATGGAATCTTACTTATTGTAAAAATTAACGAAGCTGCCAAGCTTCTTGATCAACTTATATTGGAACAAACAGAATCGAGGAAAGCCTTTTTATTGCCAGGTGTAGACAAGAAGTCTTCTTGAAAATTCAAGTACTGATGAATTACTTCTTGGAAAAAATCGCGCTAAAAGGACAAAGTGGGAAAACATATCAAAGTTCAGGCAAAAAATAAGAAGCAATATCTGAACATACAAGGAAGAGGCAATTTAAACTACCAGAGCCCACAGGTGAGAAGACCGGGTTTTGCGCAGGCGGGCAATCCAAATCAACAGGGTTTCAATCCACCAAGAGTCTTCAAAAACAGGCAACAGCCTTTCAACCCACGAGCGCTGAATCAGAACAGATTCAAGCCCAAGCATCAGCCTCAATTTAAACCTCAATTTCAGCCTCAACCTCCTCCGCAAGCGAACGCCAAGTAGAAGTAACTTCCAAAACTGCAGGTAGACTAAAATATTTTTATAAAAATTGGAAAGAAATTACAAGAGATATAGCTTTCTTATAAATTGCATAGCGGATTATACAGTTGATTTCAGAGAAAAAGTATATCAATTTAAATGTCCAAAGTTAAAATCGTAATTCAGAATCAGAGATTGAGATATATCAAAAGGCAATTATTTCATTATTGAATAAAGGTGCTATTGAGAGATGTAATCCGAGTAAAAATCAATTTTTATCTAGTTATTTTTTATTGCCAAAATCAGACGGTTCATATAGGTTTATTTTGAACTTAAAAAACTTGAATGAATTTATAGAGATTGATCATTTTAAAATGGAAAGTATTAGGACAGCTACAAATTTGTTTTTTCCGGGAGATTATATGGCAATGGTATGGATTATGAAGCTAAAATGGAAATTCCTAAAAATGTAATTTATGACTTACGTTGGTGACAAAAAGCTTTAGACTCGTCGGTTAATCCTATCAAAACATGAGATTTTCAAATGAAAATCTTTACGTATGCCTCTGGTACAGGTTGGAGTGCAACAAACGGTTCGAGTAGTGTAAGTAGTAGAAAGTCGATAAATTATAGAGAGCTCTTAGCGGTTAAATTAGGTTTGAAGAAGTTGGCAGAAAATTTGCACAATTGTAAAATATTAATCAGAATAGATAATATGACGGCCATCTCGTATATTAATAAAATGGGTGGTACGAAGTTTTTAAAGTATAACACATTAGCCAGGGAAATATGTCAATGGGCAGAGTGTAGACAAAATTTTTTGTACGCATCGTATATATCGTCTTTGGAAAACAAAAGTGCGGATAGTTTATCTAGAATAAAGAACGAGGATACAAAGCGGGAATCTGTGTTTCTGCGTTTAATTACATTGTGGAAAGATTTGGCATCCCTGAAGTGGACTTGTTCGCCAATCAATTTAACAGAAAATGTGAAATATTTTGTTCATGGTTGCCAGATTCTAAAGCTTTTAAAGTGGATGCCTTTACGGAAAATTTAATTTAAACATTTAATCTAATTTTGAAATCACTAGTAAAAATAAAAAAGGAAGGTACTTCGGATATTTTTATAGCTCCGCTTGGTATCCGCTTATGAAGAGTATATGCTAGTATGAGAATCATTATTATTTGAACCCGATATTAATCTTTTGTTACCCCCATGCAGGTCAAACATCGACGCCTTTGCAAGAAAGAACGTGCCTAATGAATCAATCGAAATATTGTTCGTCTCCTTAACAGAATCTACGTTGAGTCAGTATAAGTTGGCACTTAAAAATTGGCATCTGTTTTGCTACAAAAATAATATTTATATTAATGAGCCGACACGCAATAATCTATTAAGTTTCTTGACTGACAATGAGAGTTTTAAGAGAGCTAGTTCGTATTCGTCTTTAAATACATACCTACAGATCGGCTATGTCTTTGCTTTCAATGGAAAAGATAGGTGAAGGTAGATATGTTTATAAGTAGATTTTTTAGAGGTATTGCTAAGTTAAGACCGCCAAAATCAAAATATGCGTATACGTGGGACGTATCGATAGTGCTAGACTACTTAAAAACTCTCTATCCCTTGAATAAGTTGAGTTTACAGGAATTAACCGCAAAAACGATTATGTTACTAGCCTTATGTACGGGCCACATAGCACAAACATTATCAAAGATTAAAGTAAGCAATGTAAAATTTATGAGTAATGGTGTAGAAATTAGAGTAAGTGAAAGATTAATTAAAGACTAGTGCACCAGGGCGTTTGCAGCCACTGTTATGGCTGCCGAAATTTGACAAAGATTGAAAGATATTAAGTTATGTGTAGCACCTGTGTTAAGTCAATATGTACGAACTACACAGAAAATAAGAAACAAGGAAGAATGCCTATTCTTATTGATTAAAAAACCATTTAAAGCAATCTGTGCTTAAACCACGAGTAGATGGATTAAGTCAGTGTTATACAGAAAAGCGGAATAGATGTGTCGGTATTTGTAACATTATGGGGGTTCGTCCGAAGATTTCAACGAAATGGACGGATTCGGAAAGTCAACAAAAACGACGCGTACACCGACACCAG
>UXGD01004773.1:0-16132 GCA_900474315.1 Torymus auratus
AAGGAAATCAAAATATAGTTTAAGAATATCGGTCTCCATTTGAAATGTAATGCCAAAAAAGTAATTTATAATTCATAAAATTAGTAAATTTTTCTAAAAAGTAGCTATTTATCAAACCCGGCATTTTAAGTCAAAAATAACTCGTGAGTAATTTGGTAATACATAATCTAGAAGGAAATCAAATGTACTATAAGACAAATAAAAAAAAATATTTTTGTAAAAAAGTTTTTTTTCAAAATTGTTATTTTCTAAAAATAAGAACTTAAGTTATCTATTCGACTCCATAATTTAAACAGTTCTAAGTTGAAACATACGTAAGGTGCACGCGACAATTCAGCTAATTCCGTCCATCCGTTGAAGAGTTATAACAGGGACAGAATTTGGTTTCATACATACATACATACATACATACATACATACATTATACATACATATATTTTTTTAAAACCTATGATTCTGACTTAGGAATCTCCAAAATATTGAAATTCATCAAAATCTGTGATTCGAAAATTTTCACCGTCACAAAGGTTTCTCTTTGAGAAAGCAATTCCAACAGACCTTTCAGATTGTAAGTGGTTCACTAAAAATTTGACTTCTCTTTTCAAAATAGCGGCCGGAGGAAGGTGTTAAATTATTTCAAAGCCGTCTTAATAAAATCAAGAGGAATATTAGTCTATCTCTAACGGAGCTTTAGAATTGACGCTGTCTCCTTGTAAGTTAAAGAATCGCATATTTTAAATTTATATATCTGCAACATTTGGATAATTTATCTATCCCAAGCGACTAGAGTGACGCAGAAATCGAATTCCATCCATCTAAATATACCTCAACCTGAAAACTCAATAACTCAATATTATTAAACGACCTGCAATTCATCTGTCGCGCGCTCATTTGGCACCTAAATCCTTTACACCCGAAGCTTTTATCTTTCCGCCAACACGACTTCTCTCTCCGCTGAAACCGTCTAAGAGAATTACAACTCGCGGGAGGCACTCTTTTGTTCGACAATCCCATAAAAGCCTCTCTCTCTCTCTTCTTCTTTCAACTATCTCTCGCTCCCACAGCCAGCAATATAACGACGAAAAAGCGAGAAGGAAGCCAGCACATAGATGAGCAATGAAGCAGGGATTAGCCGACGGTCATAGAAAGGAACAATAAAATTTTCCGGCGATCGGCTCCTCTCTCTCTCCCTCCATAGCCACTACACACTACCTCTCTGGCAGTCGAGCGGAAGGAACGCGCGAGATAAAGGCTCGCTCGCGCAAGAAACGAGAGAAAGGGAGAAGAGAGAGACCGGTCGCTCGCTCATGAGAGAGAGAGAGAGAGTCGCCGATCGTCTCCTTGGCTCCGGTCAGTGCCGCCTGGCTATCGAGCGAACTTTTCTTCACCTTGCGCGCGAGCGCGGCGAATGACCGTTATGTTTTTTCTCGCTCTCTCTTTCTCACTCGCAAGGCTATACGTACACATCCTTTTTCGTTACTTTTCGAGATGGCGCTATAGCTGCAGCGGTGGCACTAGAGTCGAAGCCAAGTCGCGCGCCCCGAGCCAACGCAAGCGCCCGACCGTGTCTAATTTCCAAACTTTGTCCCTGCCCAGGAAGAGAGAGAGAGAGAGAGAGAAAGAGAGAGAGGGAGACATCGACGGAGACGGCGCTGCTTTTTTGTTCCCTCAGCTTGATTCTTTAAAGATTACATTATGCGCGCGTTTGTTCTGCGGGGGTATATTTTGCGAAGCGGATGTGCAGTGAAAGGTGGATTGTTCGTGAAATATGTTTACAAATGCCTGATGGAATTTATTATGAGAAATGTAGGAGGTGAGGGATAAAACATAATCGTTTTCTCTTAATACAGGATTTTCTCTTAATATGGGGCTAACGAAATACGCGTAACAAGTGGAGATTTATTTAAAAAATTTCGCGTCATTCGTGGCAGTTCGACGGAGCGCGGCTTTTTTATTTTTAAGATTAATTTAATTTATAATTAGTGTCCGTATAATCCGAATGCGCAGTTGAATTAATAAATATTCATGAAAATGCAATTAAAGCGAGATTCTGTCAATATACCGCGGACCAACAAAATTCGAGCTCCATATGCGCCTGAATGATTTATTTAAAATTTCAATTTGGTCCTAATAAAGTTGTCTCCCGTTCTCGCTAACGTCATTAAGCGATGTTATGATCAAATGAAAACGTATCGATATTGTTGCATCGAATTAAAATTCTATAGGGTTTATTTTTCCAAACAATTTTATTTATACTATTTCAACGCTATTTTATGAACACGCAATCATAGTTCGGTTTTACGGCACGATTTATTTCGAATGAATTACAGTCAAGTCTCCAAGCTCACATACATCCAGTAGCAATAAAGTCAGCGCAGGATTTTATTCGCCAATGAGCTTCCGCATTTACAAGCGTTTGCGTTCAGCCCGTAAGTCATTGACGAATGATATACACGTTTTTCTTTGCGCATATCCGCGTGCGGCGAGTTTAATTGAATTTATGCCGACAGCCGCACTTCAAAAACACACACGCGCTGTCCACTTATGCGCAATAAAGTCGAGAGAGGGAAAGAGGGAAACTTTTTCACCCACTCCCCCTATATATATACGCTGGATTGAAACTAACCACAATTAAATTTTACGCTCCGCTTTTGGATTACCGTTCATAAAGAAGTAACGAATCACAAAATAAAGCGCGGATGCGCGCTCGCGAGAGGTAGAGAAAGCCGCGCGGCCCGCGATTCATTCGCGAAATAATGGCGCAGAAATTAATTGGTAACATTTCGAATTCCGTCGGCGCTGAATAAAGTTATACGGCTGCGTGGGTCGATGACCAGAGCTAGCAGCGCAACACTCGATCGTCCCGCGACGCGTGATGCAAACGAAAAAAAAAAGAAAACTTGCAAATGGATCTCCCATATACATATTGTTTTTCCACCTTTGAAAAAATAGAACCACGGCAACTGCATCGCCCTGACTTTGATGCGCGCAGACAAACCGAAATTGAAAGAGGTATAAAAAAAAGACAGAACGCTCGCGGGGAAAAAATCTGGCTGGTATAGAACGCGCGGGCTCGTGCCTCCATTGGCTGGCTTAAGTGTCCGAGACGAGAAGAGTAGCGCACCGGCGCAATCGTGACTGGTTTTCGCGAGAGCGAGCCCCGAGACATCAGCGTGTCTGGGCAGGGCAGAGGTGTGCTGCGCGGGCGGGGGGCGTAAATAAGATTTGCACGTAAATCGTTTGTTTGCCCCCCGCTATTCCTGCGGGCTCTTTCTCTTACCTCCAGTCCGGGGAAATCTCGCGGAAAAAGCCCGGCCGGGCGTATAGTATTCGTTGTTGCAGCAGAAGCAGCAGCCACTCTTCGGGAAGAGAGAGAGAGAGGCAAAGGTGGAGTGGAGAAGGAGGAACAAAGGTGGGGGCGCGAAGAAGGAGATCGCGAGAGTGGAAGACAGCGGGGAAAACACAATTTCTAGCCCCGGCGATAAACACATCCAGCCTCGACGTTTGCCTTTTTACGCGGAGCCGCGATGCGTGCTGTGTTATATTTCCACCTTCTCTCTCTCTCTCTCTCTCTCTCTCTCTCTCTCTCTCTCTTCCCCCTTCTTGCGACCGTATTATATTATTTCGCACGTCGCCCGCGCTCTCTCTTCCTCTTTCTGCTTTTTCGCTATCTCCACCGCGCTCTCGGGGTATTATACACGCCGCACGCGAGAATGCCTTTTCGAGCGCTATATACACTATTTTCCATCTGCTCGCTCCTTTAATTTTTTACGTTTTTCGCGTCCTATCTCGTTCCTCTCGCAGCCCCGTCAGGTAGAGAAAGAGGGAGAGATCGGCAAACAGACGCTGCTGACCCGATTTCAGCTCTGCACGCGCGTGGAGCCTGCTTTTTTATTACCCCCGTGGATCAACAATTTCGTTATATCCGCACACACGCATGCTCTTTGCTGCTGCTGCTGCGCATGCTTAGCTTCGCGCGAGCCTCTATCGAAAGGAATAAACATAAATAATCACGCGTCGGCTTATTTTCCCCGCCGCTAGACACGACGAATTCCAATTTTTCCATTCTGCCGTGTTGTACCGAGTATACACGAACTCGGCATTCCTTTTTTTTATGAGTTTATAAGAATGGAAAGGGATGAAGGAGAAAGAATGATATTCGGAATTTTCCCTCGCTTATTAGCGAAGCCGTAAACATCGGACGAGTCTCTCTCGCAATACACAGCCGCCTGCGGCGCGCGCCGCTGCGACGATGGCTCACTTCGTGCTTCGCAAGCACACCCCCGCGCGCTTGAGCGGGGAGAGAAAAAGAAAATTAAATTCCAGCCTCTAAGGTCTCACTCTTGCGTATATAGGCGCGTTTCCACTCTATAGGCCGCGCATAGCTGCTACCCTTGGACCTCCACCCCCGCTATGTACGACCTTCCCGTACTATTCCACTGTGTACTGCTGCCGACCGCAATAATTCGCAAATATGCTCGCGAGCAGCACGCGTGTGCAACTTTTCGTCGGCGCTTGCCTGGCGCTTTCTCATTAATCCTCGAGCGGGCAATATTAACGGCCTTCTGCACGCGTACGTGGCTATTAATGGCGGGGGCGATGGGATTGTTAATCTGATTGAGCGGACGCTATTAATCAGGGAAAATTAATTATGAGCGCTCTCTTCGTCCCAAGATCGGGATGTAAATTAACGAGCGCCCTAACGCGTATGGTCTCCTGTACCAGACGATGGAGAGAGACAGAGAGAGAAAAAGGGAACACGTGAATATCGATTTCCCGCGATTCGTAATTAAAAAATAACGCGCGGCTTCGCGGTCGGCATCCTCTCTGCTTCTCCCGCGCCTCGCTGGAGGAGTCTTCTCTTGCTCTCGCTTGCCTCTCTATTCGCTCGTTCCTCTTCGTCGGCGCCGGAGCTCTCTCGCTGAATAAATTATGCGACTTAATCGATGCTCGCCCCGGCGCGCTAAATGAAGCGCGAGTGCGCAAGTTCTCTCTCTACTTCACTCGGCTATGCACCGACTTTCGCTAGAGGAGGTTCTAATAGATCGGCTCTTTGACTTCCGCCTATATACGGGCAGGTTTAGGATTTTTGCGATAAACCACGAAACGGCCGGGTATAAAATGTAAATGTAAATTTTTGCGACGTCGTTTCGGTCCGTTGACGGCCGCTTGCTGCCGCGAGCGACATCTTCTCAAGCGCGAGCCAGTGAGCGAGCGAGAGGGCGGCTAGAATGACGTCACTAACGAACTTTATTGGCTATAACTTTTATAGACAGCGGGGGAAAAAACTGGTGTCAAATACTGCCCCCGACCGAAATGGGAATTTTTGCGGGAGGATGTATGCAATGGTGGGGTTCACAAGGTAGTAATAATTGGCGATGAAGTAAAAGTATAAGAGTACAAAATAAACTAAATTTACAAAAGTTTAGAAAAGAAGATATGATTAATTTCGGCATTTATTATTACCGCGACCAACACTGCTATATTTGTAAACGTAATTCTGCGAAATGGAAATTCATCGAGGCATAATATTCACATTGGTTGCTTTAGTATATATAGCTGAACCGTGAGTTAATTTTACGAACACAACAACAGCGGCAGCAGCAGCATCAACGCGGCGCACGCGCTCTCGCTCACGTCATAAACCAGATTGACAAATATAGAGCGCGCACACCGCTGCATTACATGCGGCATGAACGCCGAAACTAATTATTCGAGCTAATTTATAGGCAGCCGCGTAAAAAGCAACTCGGCAGATTGGTTTAGACACTCAATCAAATTTCCAAATCCACACGCGTACACCGCGCTTCTATATCGAAAATGAAATTCCCGTATCCCGGCGAATTGAACTGCACGAGCTCGGAGAGGCGAAAACGCGAAGCCGATTCGGTATGTAATAGGCGAAATCTCGTTTCCTCGCGAGGATTCGGGAAAGGGAGAGCGAGGTGACGATTTGCTATATATATATACGCCAGGCGCAGCCTAAGCCCGGAGTCGCCGGTTTTTGTCTCCCCCGTACGGAACAGCCATTTCACGCGAAGACGGAGCGAGCGAGCGAGAGAGAGAGAAAGAGGATCTTAGCACTTCGCAAACTTGGAATCTCGGGTGCGCGTCGTCGTTCTCCTCGAGTTAATCAGGCCTTGTTCGGGGGATCTACGCCGGGGCAAGGTATAAAGGTGGAGGCGGCGCAGGCGACGACTTAATTCCCATTAATAGTAAACGCCTTTAGGAAGCTATTCACGAATTAATGGGAGAGCCTGTCGAAGCTTTTTCCATCGTTCACTAGCTCGCCCGGCCCCTGCGATATTAATGCATCGCAGCCAGCTCTCTTGATAGCTGGAAGTGTATAGCACAGTGGAGGGCGGTAGAGTACATTATAATTCGAGTTTCTTCGCGGCGCGAGCGCGGTTTCATTAATTCGCTAATAACTCGCTGACGTCGTACGTACGGCGCGAGTAGCGGTAAGTGATTTTACGCGCGCGCGAGCGTTCGCGTGTCGAGCTATTAAGCGCGATTATAACCGAAATTTTGTTATACCTTGTTAACCCCGGCCTAATCCCTTTACCCTGAATTAGCGCAAGCGTGCGCGGAAGTGCGGCGAGGTTATACTACTAGCACGTGGCGGGCGACGAACTTGTAAAACTAAAACTCTGCTATTCAAATTTTTTACATCCGCGAATCACTTATCTATCGCGCTCGCATATATGCGCGCGAATTTAATCCAGAGCCGAGGCGAATTTTTAATCTCATAGATGGGAATTTTTCATCCTGTCTGTGCTGGTGAATCGAATGCTTTTTTCAACTCAACTCTCGGGATTGGAACTGACTATCCCCGACGCCCCTCCCCCCCTTATCCATAAGATAAGTTTAAAAATAACTCTCGTTCGCTCGCTCGAATTGAAAAGTTCAATTTGTATAAAATTCGAGGTACGGGAGCGCGCACGCGCTTGCAAGAAACATTTTTCAATGTTAAAAGGCCTTAATTACCCCTTTCAAAAGCACCGCGGCGGCTGCGTATATATAACCACTCTCGGTGTACACGACAGCCAGGAGAACTGTAACGAAATGTGGGCCGCAACGTGGGTAGTATAGTAGTGTAGTATATAGTACGACGCGCTCGTGCAAATATATATACGTCAGAAAATAAAATTGCCTATCTCTTTTTCATCGAGTCAGAGCGAGAGACAGAGGACACCTGTCCCCCGTCGCTTTTCATCGCTTCTGTGCCCCCTTTCCGACAGGTTGGAAACGCTGCGTTCCCTTACGTCATGTATATAAGTATATCCGCGACTAAAAGCGCTCATTGCCGCGTCCGCTCAGCAACAGTATCTATAACAATAAAGAGGCGCAAAAAGGCAATTCGTGGTAGAATCAAGGTGAATGTATTTCCGATTGGGAGCGCCGATATTTTTGCCGCGTGGTAGCGCGGGAGGTGGGGGCGATAAAATCAGGGGGCGAGCCTGCCGAGAGTGAAAGAAAGAAAGGAGGAGAAGGAGAAACGGAGCTGCTACGCCGGTCGATTCGACTCGGTCGGCAGAGAAAGAGAGAAAGAGCGAGAGTGAGCCACGTGACGAATTATTGCGATAAATCAACGGGAGCCGAGGCTAAGAGTCAGGTGCACCTTTAGTGCGAAGTATAAGGGTGTAAGCTCGTCTGGCGAATATCTCGCTCTTGCCATTGAATCCGAAGAGAGAGAGAACGCTGCCAATGAGCGGAGATCTCGCAATCCGCTTTATTCCTCGGAGAGAAAGAGAGAGAGTATAGGGCCGGCGTGCGATTGAAAAATCTCGCGCGTTTTTTCTCGCCCACGTGCGATTTATCCATGACAAAAGAAGGTAGAGAGAGTGAACTGCCGGGATTTCAGCTGCTCTCTGCTGCGTATAGAGACCGCGGGGGAGGCACGTGGCAGCTCTGGGCAACAATTAGCCATTGTTAACGCGGCCGAGCCGCCGCGCGTTAGTCGGAAAATTACGGCAGCCCGATAAACGGCCAGCCCCGTTCTCAACGATGCACAATTGAAAAGCTCCGATTTTTTTTTCTTTTCTATATATACACACACACGCGCGTGGGGGGGTTGAAAATCGCATTGTGCGCTCGTTAATCTCCCGGATAATCCGCAAATCGAGCAATTCGCGGATCGCACAGGCTCACAAAGCTCGGGCTGCCCGAGTCGCCGCCCCCACCAACGCACGCGTGAGCTCGGAAATGAACACGCGTGTATATACGTGTGCATATAGGCGATCGTTATACGTGTATACACACGGGAAGCGCGGGAAAGAGAGAAAAATATAGATACAGAGGGTGTACGGCGGTGGTAGCGGCGACGGAGGCTTTTATCGCGCGATCGAGCGGTTTTAGCAGCAGTAGTTACGCATATATACGCGAGTACCCAGGCGCCGGATATGAGCCGTATATATGCATTTTATATATAAAAACACAGAGGCGTGCCGCAGTAGTATCGACTCCGCTATACATATATACACACACGTTGAGCACGTGCGTTGTATCGACTGCTCACTCTGCGTTCTCTTGGTCCCAAAGTGTACAACCTCTAGGAGAGGGAGTATAGTAGCTGAGCAGTCACATGTTCGCTGCAGCGTGAGAGTGTTGCTGCTGCTGCTGACTACCGCAGAGAACACCGTCGTCCGACTCGCCTTATGTACGACTATCGCGGAGGCGCAAGCATTAAACCGGAGCCACGCTCCGCTTCTCCCACTCTCAACACCCTACGGGCCTCCCTTCGCGTACGTACCTACGTGGATATATATATACTACTCTGCTCTCGTCAACGCCAGACGAATCTGCCGGGCTCACGCGACTGCCATTGCTGTGCGCCCTTGCTATTTAGGCTTGCCGAGCACGCGAGAGAAATTAGACCGAGGAGAGTAGTATAGCGTACAGAGCCCGAGAGCTAGCCGGGAGTGCGTTATTGCCCGACTCGAGCTATGATTTTCAAAGGCTGCGCGCGCGCGCGCGTGTGTGTGGTTTGTGCACGGGCAATGGAGGCCTCTTCCCTTGTTCGGCCCGGATTTATCGGCCGGCCCGATGATGCCGTCGTTTCTCACACGGGATATTTAGCGTGTGCGCCCGCGAGAGTAGTCCAGTGATTCTGCCTTTGTGGCCGTGATTTACCGAGCTTCGTGCGTGTAAGCGAGGTCAAGGATAGCGTTAGCGATGAATATTTAGAGCGGTACGTGCTCTAGGGAAATAGAAAAAGAAGAAGGTATATATAGTGCTGAGCGAGCCGCGTGCGGGTTGCCGGGCGCGGATTAAATTATGCGAGTTTTATCTCGGAGAGTTCGGAATAAATTTTACCTACGCGCGGAGATACCAGCCGAAATCGGTCTCTGTTTGAGTGTTTATATAAGCGAGAGCGAGACGCGCATGACGTCGCGCGCTCTGATCCTATGCTAACCATATTAATCTCCCCGGGCACGTGCGTTTGCAGACAATTACGTTAGCGAAAAGCTCTCTTGCATATGGCTGTGTGTGTATATATACGTATATACAGGGAAACGGAGAATTCCTCCCGCATAAAGAGCAATGGCGAGGTCGCAAATATTTATCCTCACCCCTCGGTCGTGGATTTTTCTCTAACGAATCAAAGGATATCCTGCAATATAACCCGGTCGGAAAACTAATTTTCCTTGTCGACGGTATAATATATATAGTTCGAAGAAATCGCCTGCTGCATATTACACTTCAGTGGCTCTCGAGTATACGTTTTTATATAAAATTGATCGGCCGTACGATCGCGCGGATTATCATATTCGAGGGAAATTTCGCCGCCACCGACACAAATGCTCGTGCGATCGCTCCCTCTTGCGCATCATCTCCGTAATGCGGAGAATTACTCAGACTTAGCGGGCAATTCAATCAAGTGCGCGCTTTCGGGGTGCGGAGGCGGGCGGGCGGCTCTCCTAGTTGAATTTTCTGATTCAATTCGCTAAAGCGTTAATTCAATTAGCCGCGCCGGGGCTAGGAGGGGCGGCGGCGGCGGCGGGATTATTAGGTGGCGAGTTTGCTCCTCCGAATCGCGTGATTAAATCTCGCGACTGATGAATCGCGCGGATGCGCTCCCGGTAGTAAGGGGTAATTTCGAAGATCCCCCCTGGCCCCTAGCCCTAGCGAATACGGCCGGAATCGAAAGTCTGGAAGAGTTTACGAAGCGAATTTGCCAGAATTTACCTTTACCTCGGCTGTAGCAGCAGCAGCAGCCACGGCGTGGCTGAAAAACAAGGTCCACGAGTACAGCGCGCCGAGTAAGTTCGTCGTCGACGGCGTCGTTCGGCGTTTCTTGCGCGCGGATGTATACATGACTTGTTTTGTTTTGTGCGCGCCGCCACCGCTGCCGACATAGCCAGAAAATTTTTAGGGATGCCTTTTTTCTGGCGCGCACCTCGCGAGTATATATCTGGTCGGGGTTGTAACTTTTAAATAAGTTTGTGCAGGGATTCGCTGGGTCTTTTTTTCGTTTGAGTCGTGCTCCCGGTTTGTTTTAAGCAAATATAGACTCGGAGAGAGAGCGCGCGATTCATAAATCGGATTTCTCGTATAGCGGAGGATGCGAACAGGCGGAAATTTACTGCAGTGTATGTAAATAACCCAATATTTCCGGGGATATTTCTTTGCGTTGAGTCTTTTCGTAATTTATAGTATTAAAAATGAATTGGTTGTAGTTTAGCAGATGTATATATCGAAATGGCTGGTGAAAATTGGTTGTACTACTGGGGGGGGATGGTATTTATGTGCTTTACATTTTTCGAACAATTTGCGCGTGGAGCGGCTGGAAATGGCTTTACATTCTTTTGACGTTTCGATGCGCTTCAATCATAAAAGGCATAATCCAAATTAATTTCGATGAATTCCGTCAGTGAGCGTGCGTCGAATTGAGTTTTAAATATATTCGTCGCGATTTAATGCTCGTATCAAATATACTGACGAGATTTTGTCCTTTAATAATTTCACGTTATACACGTTCACGTATGCTATTATATTGTCTTTTAAATCCTATAGTATTTTAATTAACATTGACATTACATTTCATCACGGAGATTATGATTGATAATAGCACCATATTGATTATTGCAAAAAATAAAGAACGCTATATGCGCATTCGGACAAAGAGAAAATAAGCTTATATACGATATTCTCGACTTTATTACATTGGAATTCTTGTTTATTTTTTAAAAGTTAATTTCCGTCCTTGACATAATTACCTTTATGTTTAATAACTCAAAGCGGTATAACGACAGTCGGGGATTTAAATGCGTCTGCACTCTGGCAAAGTTATAATTTTATGAATGTTTTTACGTATTAATTAAATCCGTCCTGGACATATTATTATGCACGAGCAAACACAATAAAAACTTTGCCTCAATTGTTTACATTGCCCACGGTATTCCACATACTCATTTCATAAAGTATTCCCTATACTTATGAAGAATTAATCGCGCAACTCTCATCATTATACCAACTCCACTTTCTGCTCTGTCACTATATGCTCTGGCTAAATCCGTACCCAAAGTACATATAAGCAGTACTAGGCCAAAGCAAGGAAAAAAGAATCCATCAGCGGATTATCCGGCGCATTAGGCGAAGCTAGAGGGGGCTGCTACCCGATAATGAAGATAATAAAGTCGATCGATCCTGCAGCTCGCTCAAGTAGGTTAAAAGTCGCATAATAACGTACGAACGTACGTTAGTATACGGCGCAGAGGGCTAAGAGCCGACGGCATGTACAGGCTCGTGAATTCGTGACTATTTGCCAATATACCGCGCGCGCGTGGCTGTCAAGCAAGAAAGAATGAATAAACGCCGCGATAGTCGTCGTCGTCGTTGTCGTGCATATCGCATGCATTATTAATTACGCAGAAAGAGAGAAGGACGGCGGGGCCACCACATCGACTCGTCTCTATCTCGGCCGCGCGCTGCTACTCCCTCCACCTCCTCCCACGCGGCGTAGCGCTTATATGTTTAATGCATGTGCAGGCCGTGAGGAGATAGCAGTCTCTCTCTCTCTCCCTCTCGGCGAGAGCGCTGGGAGCGATTCACGCGCGCGCCACGCTACGCTACACCATCCCGGGAACGGACTATCCGTTATTACGGCGATAAGACGCGCACGAGCGCGCGCCCTAAACAACAAATAGCTGCTACTACCACCACCACCGCCGCCTCGTAATGGGTTCGCGCTGCTCCTACGTGCGTTTCCGCAGAGCTTAACTGTGTACATACACACACACACACACTCGCGCTTATGCACTCTTTTCCAGCGAATTTTCGCGCACGATCCACGTCCGTAGTGTGCTTAAAGCGTTGAGCTTTCGGCCACGGGGGATATTATCGTAGTGGCGGCAAGCAGCGTCGACCGCGTGTTCCAAACGCGCCGTCGCGTGAGCTCGCGCAACTAAGGCGAAGCGAAGGTATAAGAGGTAGAGAGATAAGACGCCCGCGAAGCAGCCGAGATACGAGCGGCGCGGGGGACGTATGGAAATAAGGAAATGAAACGGCGGAAGGTTGCCGCCTGCCACGCGAGCAACGTCTTGCGAAGGAGAGAGAGAGACAGATTTTCCCAAAAATAAATGAGATACCGCTGTTGCGAGCTTTAAAGCTGTGTCATCCGCTATTTTTCCTAAGCGGATTTATTCCCGTGCGGAGAAGCTCTGGAGGTGGAGGAAAGAGGCCCGGCTGGCTTTTTAGCTTATACCACGCGTTTTACTGAATTTCGATAACATTACGAGCGGCGTGCGCAACATGCAAACGGTTTTGCCCTCGTCTTTCTCTTATCTATGTTGTTTCGGAGCCTGCTGAGCCGCCAACGCGAAGAGAGGCCTGAACTTTGCCGTTTTTCGCGGAAATCGAAATCTTACGACTTTGTTTGAGAAGGCGACTTGGGGCCCTGAAAGAGTATAAACGCGTATGTGTGTGCGCGCTCCTCTGATGGGTCGCAAAATATTCATGAGATACGAAATGGCAGGATATTTGCGCAAAGGATATAAACAGTGTCGTATATTCAAAAGTCTAAATATATATAATATAATAATATATAATATTTATTACCAAAGTAAATGTACAAGTTTATACAGATTTACAATTACCCAATACACAATACAATTACATATTAACAAATAATTTCTTGTATTTGAAAAAAAAATCATGATATTTTTCTTATAATATCTATTATTTCTAATACAAAAGTAAAAGTTGATTACCGAAAGTACTCGCGCACAAAAATAATACATCCACTAAATCAACGCCGACACGATCGACTTCTAATCAATTAGCTCTTCCTCCAACAACACATTATATCCCCGAACGCGCTGACGCAGCGCCGTATCAATAACGCCCGGCTATATCCTCTGTCCCAATACAAAGGCATTAGCCGCACGCGTTCCGACACTGCGAAAAATCTACCATCAATACGAACAATAGCCCCGCGACAATATACAGCAGCGCGGCAGCAAACCGAACGGACAAAAGAATTACGTAAAAAAGGAAAAAATAACGCCACACGTGACAGCGAAAAGGTCGTCGCTGTCGCTCTCTCCCCCTCCTGCTACACGTGGGTGGGCTCCCACTCTCGCAAAAAAGAAGAAAGAGAGAGGAATCCGACTATGATGCGCTCGCACGCGGACACACACGTGCACAGGCGTAAGGAAGATATACCCCCTCGCTCTCTCTCTAACGTCGCGCGGCGCACGTGAGCGTGGATGACTCGATGGAAATCGCCGTGGTGGTCCTCTCCTACAACACGCCTGTCGCGGGCAGCCGCAGCCGCCAGGGGAGAGGGAGAAAGCTTCAGAGAGCAGGGACTACACGCGCAACGAGTAAACTCCCAGTGTATCAAGCCATTGTACTTTGGCAGTGGCGGCCGCCGCGATTCGCTTCTCTCTGCCTCATCCTCCTCCGCCTCCCCCGTACTTTTCGCACTAATCCACGTCGTCGCGGCTCGCTCGCGTGCAAGCAAGCAACGCCGATATTCCGCTCACGTGCGCCCGGCCAGAGTTATCCCCTGCGGCTCCTCGATCCTTCCACTCCCCGCGTCTATGTGTGCATGTGTGTATAGATAGATAGAGAGAGAGAGATTCACCCTCTAAATCGTGGCTCTCGCAGTCGGGCGAGTGCTGTATCGACAAACACGTAAACGCGTAAATAGAGATGGCCGCGGGCCATACGAGAGCGGGAGAGATAGAGCTCGACCAACCAACCCACTCTTCTTTCTTCCTCGCGCGTGTTCTTATCGGGCGCGCGTGCTCTCACCGTGTATTATACGCGGAGAAAAGCCCGATAGCACGTGTGTGCGTGTGTGTTCGGTGATCTCTCGCTGGGATAGGTGCACTCGATTTTAGCGACGAAAACATATTGCTCTGTTTGCTTTGACCGGGGCGCGTGATGCAAGCGCTCTCTTTAGATCCGAGGGCAAACTCGTTAAAAAATGGCGCGAGTCATTTTCACGGAAAAATCTTTGTTTATCCGCTGGATTAGTCGGAATTTACGTTGGAGTGCTAGAGTATACCGCCGCTACGCTGCTGGTGCACGCGCTTTTTCAGCAGCGTGCACTTTGAAGTATTAAATATACGCGCGCGGATATGCAAGCTCGGATGATGCTTTACTGCGTTAGAGCTTGTTTGTCTAATAAGGCGCTTTGGCATGGTAAATCGGCTGCGAGTGATTTTTCCTGTAACAGCTGTAGCCGTTGAAAAGTTGTCAATTTGATCGTTCTTTATTGATAAGCGCGTATTTTGTCAAAACTGTACGAATTATTTTTTTTAACTCTTGTTGTTTCGCTTTTTTGTTTCAGGTAAGCTGCGAGGATTTATATTGCGTTTTATTCATCGAACTCTCGTAAGTTTCATCCTTCCTGTTATATTTTATTTTCCTCTTTCTTATTGTGAGTTATGCAACGTTTTACCCGTTATTAATCAACAGCGCGATTACGCGTCACCGGGTATTACGATAAATCCTACGAAGATTTAATGTAACATTTGCATAATCATGAATAGAGACTAGATATTGTTACGCCGGATCAATATTATATGAGGGCGAAATACCTATCACGACCGAGATTATTCTCATTAACTTATTTACCGTGGGGTATACTAACTAGCTTCAATATATCTATGCACTGATTGACGCTCCCGACAAAATGCAAAGCTCTATTATAGACAGTGATTACATGCTTCATTCAGTAATAAACAAAAAGTTTTTTTTTTATTTTTTATTTATTTATTTATTTTTTGGACTCATTGCGATATAAATCACCTATATGAGCAATTCTCTAGAACTTTTAACTTTTGCAGTACTGTAACATATCTTATGGGTTCTCAGATATTTAGCTATCTAAGTCAAGCAAATATTTATAAAATCCATTTCCAGTAACTGTTCCAGTACATAGAACTCACTTTTAAACAAGAGGATAAGCTCCATGGGCAATCGGAAAGGGCCTAAATTTAGAGGTTTTGCCTGCGTACTATAGGAAATTTTCATCCTTTTTATATCATTAAAAAAACCCTTTTATAAATACTTTACCAAATTTTTTAGGCTACCATCCCTTATTTATAGTATTCGAAAATATGTTGACGGATTAAATGTGACTACCTTTTAAAAAAAGTGCATAACATTATCTCTGCGACACTGTATTTTGGACATTTTGGTAAAAATCCAAAATAAACTTTATTTGTCGATTAAAAAAAAAAGCTTTTGTGTTTTTTTAACTTTCCGGGGCGTAAATTACTCGTCTTGGAAAGATAAGCAAAATGTGACTCTTATGGAAAGTGAATTATTATCTACTAAAGCACATGGTGTCGATGCACTCCTCGTCTAAAAAATTATCATTTTTTGGTGGCATACATAAACAACGGTATATACCTCTAATATAAGTATGGCTCTTTTTACTACACACATTTTCTCGAAAAAATTCACGGGGTCTCTAACGAAATTCGGATTTATTTAAAAAAAAAATCAAAATTGAAGTGATTGTAAGGCAGTTTTACATACATTTATTTATTTATTAGAACCAGAAGGAATTACATATCATTTGCAAAACCCTGCAGAGGTAGTTACCTATACGCAGGCCCGGTATTCATACAAAAAAAAGATAATAAAATATATACTTAAAAACTAACTTAAAAAC
>UXGD01004774.1:0-16127 GCA_900474315.1 Torymus auratus
ACAGCGAGGTGTTTTGGAACTTATACTCTGGATTAACGTACTATATTTCTGTCGTACAAATAGCATCAGCCTAAAATATTTCTCCACGTTCAAAGCACCGAGCTCCGACTCGATTTCAAGTGATACAACCAACCGCATAGTCATCCAACACTATATTCCGCTTACCTCCCGCAGGCATATTCACGGTGATGTGCTACAACGTTCTGAGCGACAAGTACGCGACACGCCAGATGTACGGCTACTGTCCGAGTTGGGCACTCGAGTGGGAGTACCGGAAGAAAGGCATCCTCGACGAGATCCGCCACTACGCGGCTGATATAATCAGCCTGCAGGAGGTCGAGACGGATCAGTTCTATAACTTCTTCCTGCCCGAGCTTAAGATGGACGGCTACGACGGCATTTTCTCGCCCAAGTCCAGGGCCAAAACCATGGCGGAGAACGACCGGAAGTACGTCGACGGTTGCGCCATCTTCTATAGGACTGCCAAGTGAGTATAGAGACGATTTTGTTCATTTATATTCGGTATTTATATTTATTTATTAATATTTTATCTTTTTATTACATTATTAACGTGTTTATTTCATTTATTTTCGCGATAGTTTGTAAATAACGGTATTTCAAAAATGACGGAGTTTGAGATATTATACAATGACAAATATAATCGTAAATCTATGTTGTCAGAATAATTTTAAAACAGCCCTTAATATTTATATAATAATATACAAAACTATATTAGTATGGGTTTAACACTTCACGCGTACATACATATATATACTCATACTCAACTCATTTTTATTCATTATACGTTCATGTTAAGGAAAAATCCTTAGAATGAATCATACAAGAACTCGCTTTTCCAACATCTATATATTGTAACTTTTATAATCTTGAGGATCAAATCTTGCGCACCATAAGGATGCTTTTCCCATTCCGTCGTAAATTGAAACGTAACAAACGAGTCGAGCCGCGCGACATAAATAACCAAGTCGTCGAAATCATGCATTATACAAGCCAAAAGACGAAATTAACGACGCGAAAGAAGCTACTCGACGATATACAGTACGCGGTAAAAAATATAGTGAATAAAGAGCGTTATGGAAATATGAGGCGATTGACGTTCCCTCTCGCGTCGTGCGCTAACGACATCGTTATAGAGGCCCGTCCGCCGGCACGTGCGCGCGTACAAAGACAAATCGTCGCGGAAATAAGGCGATCGGGGAAGAGAGCGAGAGAGCGTTGTTGTCAGTAAGTTGTATGTCGGTGTGAGCTGATACGCGTGTATGGAGTTGGATTTGTAGTTTTTCAAAGACCGGGTCGAGGTTGTCGATGAAAAGAAATGTAAGAAGTTTTGCTATGAAAACATGCATTGATATACAGCTAGAAGTTATGCTAATTAATCAATTAAATTGTAGTTGAACATAGAAATACAATGCGAAACAAAAATCTTGACCGTCTTTACTTGCTATCTATAAATTTAAATTAATGTACCTATATGTACCTATCAGTACATTTTCACTGATTATCAGTTATAAGTATCCCACTGATTTGGTATATCCGAGGATACTATATGCACTGATGTAAATTCAGAGAGTGATAAAGTCGAGTCATAATATCCGTGTAAAAACGAATCTAACAACACAAATGAACGTTTATCCCTACACACGATTAACCTTTTGTCTCGGCCGCGAGCTGCAGAACCGATTAAACGATCTTTCCCACCATCACATTCTGCGCGCCGGATTCGCAATGGACGTATATAAACCGGCCCGTCGATTTCCGCTTCGCGTTCGTCTCAGTCGTTTCTTTTATTGCACTGATCGAGGGAAGAGGGCCGTATATATAGCGATGCACACGCAAGATGCTCGTTGCCGTGTTGTAGTCTCGATACTTTTCTCTCTCGTTTTAGAAATGGTTCAGGTTTTTTTGGGGGGTTTTGGGTTCTTTGAATGTCACTGAAACATTTTGGAAAGTGCAGTTGCTTTTTTGTTTTTAATAATGTAGAGTTAATTAGATGATGATTTTCGCAAAAATATTATTATTTGGAGAGAAAAACGATCGTAATCAATAGTGAGTTGTTGATTAATATTTTTCATTTGTTGATCAACAAGTTAGTTCGCTTGTCATCGGTTTTCTCCTCTAAATAGTGTAGATGGTAAAGCTCAATATTGGTAAAACAATTAATAATACATTGATAATAAATATATTGCCCACTGTAATAGACAATTGTATAAATAAATTGATACAAAAATCATTTATTCGTTTATATTAAGGCTGTATATTATCTTCCGTAAATTCTTGTTTACGGAAAACATAAATACGAGATAAGTGAAGAAACTTGAAAAACTAAAATGACATTTTCTGTGGTGACAACGCAGGTTCACGCTGATCAAGGAGCACCTGGTGGAATTCAACCAGCTGGCGATGGCGAACGCCGAGGGCTCGGACAACATGCTCAACCGGGTGATGCCCAAGGACAACATCGGCCTCGCCGCGCTCCTCAGGACCAAGGAAGCTGCCTGGGACAACGGTGAGTGTCTTTTCTTACTTATTAACAAGTACAAACCGTCATTTCTCGTATAGAATAAATAAGAATACGATTACAAATCAAGTTCCTAAATTTTCAGATAATAATTTCAATTTCACGACGTTCTCCTTCAGCAATAATGAAATTTTCCCTTCACTCCTGGCGGAATAAAAGGACGTATATGGGGAGACAATAAAGACGCCGCGCGCGACAATGAGAAAAAGGGAAGGCCGCAGTTTACTGTCGGATAGGGTGGGAGGAAGGGCCAACATTTGATTCGACGGCTTAGAAAGTGCCCCTCGTAAAGACACTATAACGGCCGCGGCTCTCTTTTTTCCATTAGATCTCGTCTCTTTGTTAGCCGCGCGCCGCGTAATTAAGGCGCGCGAGGGTACGAGAGCCTCGTCGCGAAGGAAAATTAATTGCGAAAAAATTTCATTTAAGCGGATGTTAGACGTATATAATATGGCTTTTTTTATGAAATTTCAGGTGTGAGGGTTAAGCTTAGTTGGTGAGGGTGGATGGGTGTGTTATTATAATAATCGGCAATTTGATTCTGTTTAGCGTTTTCTATAGGAAAGATCCTAGGTTGATTATATTATAACGTTGTTTGCTCATACGATGAAGATGAACATTATGTAGTCAATTGTAAATGTAATCAATTCAAACATGTAATTAATTAATTTTGATATGTCAATCGATATGGTATTAATTTCAGATAAACAACAGCGAAGGATCATTACCATAGTCAGAAACAATCTAATAATATATGGGTCTGAAGTTTTCATCTTTGCAATGCAACGAAATAGTTTTGTACGATTGATGAAAGTTATTAAACAACGGAAATTTCATCTAAATCTTTGTTATAAAGTTATTTTATACTATAAAACATCAAATCTACACACAAAGTTGACTTAGTATAAACTTAAAGTAAAATGATTTTTTTATTTCGTTGCACTCCAACGTTGCGAACTTCAGACCCATAATAATATTCTATTGTTAAAAAAAATATCTATATAGGTGTATCTTCTCATATTCATACTATTATGATTAAAAGAATCTATAGAAGATTGTAGATAAAATGAAAGTTTCTCGGTTAGCCTTGCCACCTATACATTCAACAAATCTTAACCATTTCCTTCATATAGTAAATTGAAATATAAGCGTATAAATTTTTAAACAATCATGTTCGACCGTAGGTCTACCATCAGACCCAGCGCAAGTGCAACAGCCCATCCTGGTGTGCACGGCCCATCTGCATTGGGACCCGGAGTTCTGCGACGTCAAGCTCATCCAGACGATGATGCTGGGCAACGAGCTGAAGTCGATCCTAGATCAGGCTGGCCAGTCGTTCAGGCCCGGCCACAAGTCTGACGCGTCCAACGTCCAACTCCTCCTCTGCGGCGATTTCAACTCGCTGCCCGATTCCGGTTTGTTTGCATTTATACTGTTTGCTTTTTTTATTATATTTGGATAATGTTAGATAAATGTTTTTTTTTCTTTTATTTAGTATTTGATTTTAATTTAATTTTGGAATTTCGTGGTGATGTTTGAATAAAGTTTTAAATTATCATTATTACATTCACGATTGACTGAAATGCTAACTTTCAATAATAGTATGAGATTTATTTTTTGAAAAAAAATCTAGGTATATTTTATCTAATTACTATGAGTTTTGAATATTTTATAAAATATATACTAGATCACGTTAACTAGTTCTTTATTATTAACTCAGCAGTTGCTGTTTCCTAAATCATAATTTTTAATTTTTATTTATATCAAGGACGTCAATCACCATTAAAATAAGTTGTTTTTCGAATTCTGATACAATTTTCTGAAAAATGTGTAAACAACGTCCATTGAAAATTCTTTCTCTTAATTCTTTTATTTAATACGAGAATTTATTCGTATTATATTTATTAAAAAATTAATTTTTCATATTCTTAAATTTTCACCGATTTCTTTACAGTTTCTATATTAATATTCAAAGAAACCTTTCGAAAATAAAACATCGAAAACTCGAAACCACTATAGAATAAGTTTACAAACTCGTGCTTGCATTTTGTAAACAATCCTATACAACTTTCGAGCTTTTCATGTATTTCAAATATTTTGCATCTCGGCGTATAAAAAGGATATAAAATAAATTCTTCCATATTCAAATGGAAACAAGAATAAAAAAAAAACTTTCAAAAATAAAAAGCAAGAATATTTTCTCCGATCATTATATATGAACAAACATGCTAAAAAACGTTAAAAATGAGAAAATATTTCAATAAATCATTAACTTGTACAATACACCTCTAACACACGTATCATGCTTATAATACACCTCGAAACGATTACAACGTTGCTCTGTCGATTGACAGGCGTGATCGAGTTCCTGACCTCGGGCCGCGTGGCATCGGACCATCGGGACTTCAAGGACCTGCCTTACAAGTCGTGCCTGCAGAAGATCGCCGGCTGCGAGAAATCCAACGAGTTCACCCACTCGTTCAAGCTCGCCTCAGCCTACAGCGAGGACATCATGCCCTACACCAATTACACGTGAGTCACGAGCCATTCGTACACATCTATACGTACGAGTCGATCGCTGGGCTTTTTCTTTTTATACTTATAATTGATGCTTATTTGTGGATCGGAACGAAGGGATTAAATAATAACTTCAAAGGAAAATTTTATTTTCTTTCAATTTTGCGTAATATAATACTACTAGAATGTGATTGTATCAAGAACAATTTTGAATTTTTTTTTTCCCGTTTGAGTATTTGAAAACGCTAAATGCAGAACTATCTGAAAAATAGTTTAATACAGCGGCAGAAGGTACTTTTAATGTAATGAAAAATTAAGCAAATCAATGCGTTTTTTTCAGGTTTGACTTCAAAGGCATAATAGACTACATTTTTTACTCGAAACAAAGCATGGTACCCCTGGGTTTGCTCGGCCCTTTGAGCGCAGAATGGTTTCGAGAACATAAGGTCGTTGGCTGTCCCCATCCTCATGTACCATCTGGTAAGCATTGCATTATTTTTAACTATTACTTGTACACATAAGTTCTGTATAATTGTTCTTCAATTTTAATACTCAATTAACATAGTGTTAGAATTCAGAATTTAATGAATACAAAAAACTATTGTTGAATTTTAACAGTGTTCTAATTGTTTCAAATATTTGTATGGTTTTCTGTATAAATACCAAGTATGGATGTAGAATATGACAGAATATTCACTGTAAAGAAATAATCATAAAGTTTGGTCTCTTTTCTAAATTTACAAAATAAAGGTTATTGTTTAAAGTGTTTTACAAAATATTAAATCTTTTGAATTAAAAATAAAGCTACGTAACTTTCATACAATAATGTATTGAAAAAGTAAGTCTTCTCCCCAATTTTCGTGACAGAACCAACTCATACCCAAATACACCTTTTCTCTTATAAAAAAAAACAAACTTAACATCAGCTTTGTCTTAATTGTTTAGATCATTTCCCACTGCTGGTGGAGCTGGAGATGACGCCGACCGTGGGTACGAGCAACGGCCTGATCTCGCGCAGGTAGCAGCTGCTGCGACCCAGGCTCAAGTAATGCGACGCGACGAGCGGGGGTAGGCCGAAAGCGACGACGACGACGACGGGGCCGTCGGGGCCGGGGGGTTTAGCGCCGCGTCAAACGGCCACCCCGAGCGAGCGCAAGCGTGTCAACTGTCGGAGGGGCTGAAATGATATGATGATGATATGTTGTAACAATAACATGCATGAAATAGCGAAAGAGAAAGCAAGTGTGTGTGAGAGAGAGAGAGAGGGAGAATTGTTAGGGATATTAACAGCTAAGCGATCTGGATGATGAAGAAACACACTGGATTATTGTTAATTAAATGGGATAGGGAGAGAGGAAGAAGGATAGGAGGCAGTTGGCAGAGAGTCACTCCTGCTCTTGACATTCTTAGGTTCTAGCAATATCGCGAGACTCACGTATAATACACGTGCACAAACAATCACACGATCTCACACAAACACACATACACATACATATTCAGACATGATACTTACGCACATACACAAACATAAACAATGTTCATTCATACACGTAACGCTCTCAGCAGGCGTGAATTTAGGGAATCTAACAATATACAAAGTACAACTGATGAGATGTGTTTACTGATCGACACGACGATTCGAGGGTAGCTCGGATTATGTGATGGAAAATTAATGATCAAGACGATAATAATAATAATAATGATGATGATGATGATAATCGACGATTGGAGGATTAATGGTGACGACGAAAGAGACACGGATATACGCAGCGGATTGGAAGGAAAACATCGATCTACAAAATTCTACAAAATAAAAAAAAAGGAGTAACGGAAGACGAAGGAAAATGAAAAGTCTCTCGTAGAATATCACGATCATATAACGGTGATGGGAGAAAGTGAAAAGAGCGAGATAGGGAGAGAATAAGAGAGTTATTTATGTGTTGTATAACGTCGCGTCTAGCCCATGTATAGTGTATTGCATTTTTAGCGAGAGAAATATTAAAAAGCGATGCCACGAGATACCAAAAGAGAGAAAGAGAAATACACCTTTGCATCTCCCCCCGCGACACATACACACATACATACACACACATACACCTAAACATTTAAAAAGAGCAGCAGCCATCGTCATATAATTGTAGATAAACGCCTATTTTCCTACGAGTTCGAGATAGAGATGCAGAAGAAAGGTGAAAAAAAAAACAAATTCAATATTCGAGCACGACGACTGGAGAGAAAAAGAGAGAGAGAAAGAAAGAAAGAAATGTTATTATATTCCGATCAAACCTCTGTGATATAATCGACGCGCCGACCGATTCGGATGCGCTTATACACACTGTGAGAAAGAGAGAAAGAGCGAGAGAAATCCTTTTTTCTTCTACATGTCGACAGGACGTACGTACCGGGACAACCCCTCGAGGAGAAATATGAGCGAGTGAGATGCGTATGAGAGAGAGTGAGAGAGAGGGAGAGAGAGAGCGAGTGATAGTACGAGAACACCAAAATACAACATCGCAAACGAACTGGAGTGAATATCGGTGAGCAGCCCTAAGTATATACCGAGTATCCTGAAATTTACTAAATGTACACACTTTCAAAAATACACGCACCCACACACACATGCACCCACACATTTTTTACAATGCTGCCATCCAGTCGAGGTTTACGAAAATAAAAAAACAAATACACAAACAAATAACAGGCAAACACGAAAAGACAAAGTAAATAAGTAAAAGGATAACGGTGAGTTCGAGAAAATTGTATTTTTCAAGGATATAAGTGGGAGAGAAAGAGAGAGAGAGAGAGAGAGAGAGAGAGAGAGAGAGAGAGAGAGAGAGAGAGAGAGAGAGAAAATACTAAATGATAACATACACGCTACACTGGGCTGTGCGAAGTGATTGGAGTTGACTTAAACAATTTCAATGCAAGTACAAATCTGTTCTTATTGGCCACGTATATATCGATAAACGGTAATATGTTATACATACAAGCGTAAGGATGTAGATGATATAGTAGAAAAAAAAATTGTAATTTGTAAGTACGGTTATTGATAATGTCTAAAAAGAAAGCGAGACGTATATTCGTTTATTCTTGTTTCCGACTCGCCGTAAATAGCTTTTTCCGGGACCCACTGTACTCTCCGTTTATATATATATATATACATATATATACAACCTTTGTCAATCGTGCACGTATTTAGAATGTAATGCATTTTTTGTTCTTCGCTATCGGTACTTTATTATACATTTATAAGTGCAATCATCGCTCTAGAAGAAAGTACTTGTAAAATAGTTGGAGAGAAACCCCTGCGATATGTGTCGATCTTTTTTTTATTCTTGAATTGCTGTCATTGTGATTTACACGTATCTGTTTTTTCTCCGTTGACCGACCTCGAGGACTTTTAGATGTATATTTGTTTAAAGTGAAATGGAATAACAACTTGTGTATATAATATAATACTATGTCTTTGCTTGCATCTATAGTTTATTTACGAGTATTTTTAAATTTTATACATTTTTTAAGCTGCTTTGAGCATGCAATGCCTTTGCTATCAGGTCGAATTGTAAATTGCGAAATTTTTTTGATTGTTCAGTCGTGTGAAGAGATCACACAGTTGAACTATCGTATTTATATATCTACATAATACTCTGACTACTTCAGTTATGTTTTTCTTAGCTAAAAAATACATGCGCCACCGCTCGAGCGTTTTCGATTTTATACTTTTTTTCTCGAATCGTAACGATTAGCCAATCGTCAAGCGTAGAATAATATCGCACCTGTCCGTTTGTTGCGTCGAGACCGCTGCAATACGACGATCATACGAATTGTAATTACTTATCAATCTCTAATTTATATTCAATAAACTTGTTTAAAAAATGGAGGACATAAAAAAAAGCAAATAAAAGAAGAGAATATATGACATTGTTGTTATCGCGGGACAAATTCATGCACACACAAAGTCTGGGCTTCTCTTTTCTCGTCGTTGTCAGCGATAGAAGCGAATCGTAAACCGAACGTCGGTTTGTTTTCCGAGACACCGGTGCTTATATCGAGACCTATGTACAAATTAAGTTGTTTTAGATTTAATTAATGTTTTTTAATTGATTCTATCTGCAATTAAGAGTACATTATGTAATGGTACATCCGACTAGGTAATGATAATAATTTTTATGGATTTTGTATACGTGCACAATCAAACACATACATACACAGAACATTGACACTCATACCCACGCACATGTCCACGTACTACAGTAATACGGTGATACACCTCCAGACTTTTGCGCAGTATTTTTTCAAGTTTTAATGAACGAAAATATGTAACGTTACGATCGTAGAGCGCTAGATAATGCAATGAAAAAAAAGGATATCAGGAGAATTTCGATACCGATCCAACAGTGCACACATAAAAATCATGTAATTTCTCAAATCGATGTGCAATACTTGAATCGGTTTAATCAATTATTTACTTTGTTGCGAGTCCGATAGACTAATAATATTTTGACGATCGATGTAGATTTTTAAATAATGGATTGGATATAATTTATATATAATCATAATAATCATCAAATAAAATTTATTTTGAAAAGCTTTGCGCTCTTACGTGTGACAACGCCTTTTTCGCTCACTATTCCAAAATTCCAATCACAATGAAGTTAAAAAAAATGAAACAGACTGACTTTGATTCTTAGTATTTATTTACAGTAACATTTACAAAAAATAAAAATAAAAAAAAATAATAATAATACGATAAAGGTGATAATGAAACTAAGACTTTTGTACCGCTTTGAACACTCCTTCGATACATGGCTTGGTTGTGTCTCATATATCTCTGCAACTATCATTTCACCAAGCAACATTTAATTTCACAAAACGAATGACAAAAAATGAAGATTACGTTTGTAAAAAGTCGCGCGTAAATTTACATAATTATAATAGAAAAAGGGGGGTGGGGGCGAAGAAGAAATTATAATCAACGAAGACACAATTGTGTATGAATCTCTGTACATTTTATCCGAGGTCAATCGAACGATTTTTTCGAAGCACAGCTTGCTGTTGCGAAAGCGTTTAATGGAACGATGTGCACGTAAGAGTGAGTGTGAGGGAAACAAGTTTGTGGTGATAGTTGTATATGTAGAGAACTTTAAGAGAGAGACAAAGTAACTTTTAGATAGTAATGATAAAAAAAGACAGTTATTAATAATAATTCAGGATTCAATATGGAAGACAGTGAGAGAGTGGGATTGCAAGTGTGTGAGAAAGAAAGAGAGTTGTATTTGTACGTCCTGTTGTTTTACATCGATATCAACGCGTTCTCCTCGTGTCGATCCGGTCGCAATGATCACAACAAAAGTAAAAGCATTCGCGACGACGTCGTAGGGCCTAATAGCGTTGTGAATATACATTGTTTACTTCAGTGGCACATACAGGCATGCATATTTTATAAACTCATGTACTCATCGATCACACGGTTTTTTTCAGCTTTCGAAGTCTGGGCGCTTAAATGTTTTAATGCTTAATTAACTGTGTTTTCGACTTTTCATTTAAGAAATGATCCTTAGTACAATCCTATAACTGTTTTACCTTCGCAAATATTCATTTACATTACGTAAACGTATTTTTATACTGACGAAATTTTCCTTTCGAAATATCTATTTTTATACTCAAACGTCCCTAAACCGTAGCATAAGCTGGCTGTTGCCGTTTCTAGACCCGATTGATCTTATTTTTTCGTAAAATTCCGCGACTTTGACTTCGAAGCACACCAACGGTAGTTTGCCGATGACCAGGGACGGCTGTCTTCTCTTTTCCAACAATTTCTGCATTAGCAAGCAAATAAAAAATAATAATAATTAAACTTGTGATAGAGCATTATTACTTATTCGATCGAGTGAGGAACAAAAAGGAAGGGAATGGGGGCGGGGGAGGCTGGTGTTTTAGATGCGAAAGTTCGTCTGATTTTCTTTTGGCGCGTCGGTGTGAGTACCGTGCACGAGTCGTACGGATGATTTCAAAAGTCTCGAGTGTAGCTTTTCTTTTAGTTTTTATAGCAGAAAAAATTTAACTCAACGTTGGGAAACCAATATACCTATATCAATTTATGAATTTCTAAAAAGTTTGATCAAATTTTTAATTTCAAGTATTATATTAAACAGATTTGTCACTGTAAAGCGTTTGTTCTGTATACATAATATACGTTCTATATTTTTTAATCTATAGTATCAATATTTAATTATTAATCATAACAATTATATCAAACTTTAATTTTATTTAAAATCCGCTGTTAACTCATGCAAGGGAAACATGCGGATTAGTGGCATGGCATATGAACTAAAAAATAATTTAATCTTGCTATATTTTTCTAATACAACCAATAGGCAAAAATAATTGTTTAATATTTAGAGATTAATAAAAAGACCGATGACTCGCCGACGTTGCTACTCGTGCCTGCGTGCAGAAATTGGCAAAGTGCGGTCGATGACTGCGCTGTAGAAACATTAATCGTAGAATTTATCATTGCATCGCTGCATAAAGTCGCGCGTGTTGCAATTATCGCGGTATATTATATAATTTGATGGAGAGACGCGTAACAACCAAATTGGTCATGTGGCTATTTTGTTCGGCGCAATCACAACCTGTGTACAGTCTGTCGATTATTACTTTGGTGTAAAGGATACTAATGGATGTCAGTTCGGTGTGTTTTCGAGGCTGTAAAAATAATTTTATAAGTTTTTCAAGTGTGGTTTCCGAATTATCTATCACGTGGATATTAGTTTACAATAAAATAAACTACTATCTATTGTTAACATTTCAAATAAACTTTTTTGTATATTAAATACTTTGACTGATTAATCATTTTTTTATTTAACATTTTATAATGAAAAACAAAGGATGTGAAATGCTCTCTTCATAAATTAATTATATCAGACCAAATCCTCCAAGTTTGCTTTAATACCTATAAGATTGAATCGAGAATAATCGACTTACTGTATAACGACTTCATTTATTCTCTCAAGCATAATTTTATCCATCACACATGAAAATAAAGCGATTTGCACGGATCTCTGCGTTATTTAGGGCGATCGCGACCATTTTCTCTGTTGATACGTAACATTATTAAGAAAAACAAATATAAGGAAGAGGAAGTTTCTGTCTAATTATTACTTATTGCATGAGTGAACGTGATCGAGGTTACAAACGATTTAGTTTAAACTTTTAGCACAGATTATATCATATATCTTTTTTTTCACTTTCACAATGTAATTGTACTAATAATGAGAATAGGGGGAAAAAAGTATAGTGATTTCGACGATATGTATCTATGTTCTAACTAACCGATGTGAATAGTCGTGAGTCGTGATTCCGTCAGATCCCAGGAACATTTAGCATACCTTTTCTGTATGATTTTGAGAAACAACGATGTGCATAAACAGAAGAGTAATGACAGATGAACTATTATAATGTAACTATACTTCGTAACCCAAACAGGCATAATGTGTAGTCTTTAGATAAGAGAGAAAGAGCGACTGTGAGAGTGAGAAAGTGAAGTTAAAAAAAATGTTGTAAGAATGTGAGCTAAGGGTGATTAAGATCAGGGCGATGCTGTCTGCACAGTGCCACATGCGGGTACTTTGGGAATAAATATTTTAAATATACGAAACATTTACGTCGAAACGAAATTCGTGCACGGAGCAAAACGTCGTAATAAAATAGCACGAATTTTTCAATCTAGATTCAATACGTCCTACACATTGCATATTTTAACCAGGTTAAAAAACTTCTATATATGGGACTATAAGTTATAGCGTAGTTGTGTTATTTTCCAACGATATTTTTACTCCGTGTGTCTTGCGCAAATTTTCTATTGCAACCACTTTGGTTCGGCGAACTGAGATTTACACATCTCGTTCTCGATTGAGAGACTATTACTTTGTAAACAGTCAACAATCGATATAGTATTAATATACTCACAATCAGTCTACGAAAAGCAAAGACTTGAGCGAATTATTTCTATACCTGGTGGCCGATAAATTGCATTTTACCATATCATTAGCCAAACTGCGAGATATATACTTCTACTCAGTGATTACTTGTACATTTTTTCAAACCCTGCGATAAAGCTAATCACACATCACACACACACACACAAATGCACACAAACACACTGACGTTGTACAAAAACAAAAAACGCATATATTTGACTTTGGTCGCCAGCCAAAAAAGTCTCTACGTCCATCGTTTGTTTCTGTTCTTTGAGTGTATAGTTAAAAGCTTTAACCGTGTGTGTTGCAAGTTAAAAGATAAGCGCGTTGTTGGCCAATATCACGTCTGGATTCGCTTGAAGTTCCTGTGGTTTTTATTCGTCATTTAAATGTGTATAAGCGAAAAAAGGAAAAAAAAAAGAATCAAGGAAACGACGAAAAATTAAACAAAAAGAGATAGACAGGTGCGCTTTAACTGTAAAAATGTACACATGAACAGACACACCCACGTGTTATCACGTGAACACATACACATATACACATTACCGAACATGTGGCACTCGGGCTGTGGCAGTCTCGGAGCTCCACTTCCATGAATTCTAGTGGTCTAAGTATTGTACTGTAATATAATAAAAATACATAAAATGCGAGCACAGCACATTTCAGTCTGTACTTTTGTAAGTCGAACGGAGGGGACGAAGTACGAGTAAGACAAAGAAACAAAAAAAAAAGAAAAAGACGTAAAGAAAAATTATGGGAAATCAAATAGGAATAAAATGGAACTAGCCACACTCAGAAAAAATACAACAATCCTTCTCTGCGTTCTGATATACATGATTACGTACATTATACATAAATTTGTAATTTATAAGCGCGAAAAAGCGGCGTGTCACGCGTGCGCGTCGATCGAGAGCCGCTGCTTTGCTGGCGCTCACTCACATTATTGCCAACGCGATATGGCAATCTGTGATAAACGATCAATGATTACCTAGACGGCGAGCGGCGCCATTCTCGTCCTGTCGATTTTCCGAGCCGAAATTCGAATTTCCCGCCTTACCGACCTTACCGACGGTCGGCCAAACATTCAATGTTCATATAATATTACCGATCATCGTCGTGCAAACTTCACACATATAGGCGACTGATATCGACAGCCTTAGCGCAGAAAATCGAGACGGCGAGATGAATGCGCCCGCCAATAGAGAATTACTAGTTGCGTTTGGACGATTTCGTCAGGACAGTCTCTGCCCTCGAGCTCCGGCGAAACCTCCTTTCGAGCGTTCGATTCTCACGTATATACACTGGCATACATTTAAAGTCGAGGAGCTCTGGGGATTTGCGACGCGGCCGACGTTTTCGAATTTTTCTACGACAAGTCACCGGAGCCCCTTGATAATCACACACGAGGTTAAAATAAAAATAAAACCAACGGAGTTTCGCCGGAGAGTCGCCCGCGCGTGCGCGCGCCTGCCGTTTCTTCGGGTATAACCCAGTCGCGGTATAAGTATCACATATTATATACAAGCGCGATCTGCGGATTCTCGAGCAGGCATCGCGCCTCAATCTGTTGCATGCATGGCACATTTTGCGATCCGTTACTTCGAAAATCGGTCGAAGTTCTGTTTTACCGACCGAACTATCTTTTTATATTGCTCGTTTTGAATAATTATTATGAAATATGTGTTTTGAACTATATCTTGTTACCTATGAATCGACGATTGCTTTATAACTTACGATCTTTTAAAATTTCCAAATGATATTCTAAATGATCGTATCAAATCGTTTTTTTATTCCTTAATTGTGCGCGAGATTCTTTTTAAAAATGACGTTTTCGAAGTAAAGTAAGATCGATCATCAACAGTCCATGTAGTTATTTAGGATGACTGTATAGGCAAAGAATTTTTGTACCATACATTGCATGTAAACAAGTCCATATTTCCATTTTGTACAAAGGAAAGAATAAAAGTAAAAGAAGTGAAAAGAAATTGCTCGAGGATCCAGCATAGATCGAATTTAGAAAGAAAACAGAGTCAACTATGAGAACAAAAATGAAATGAAAATGACGAATAATGAAGTTACTCGTTAATCATGAAAAACGAACTCTTGTAAAAAGACGTCGCACTGTTTTTTAATCAAATTTACCACGAACCTCGCTTATGATATCTATTTACTGAAACATGCTGACCATCATATTTTTACCATTTGTAAAGCCTTCGTTATGTTTTCAATGCAATTACATTGCGACCACGATTCAGGGAGATCGGCGATCTAACGTCAAATGTCTCCCAGTTTTCATCGACGTTTTATAATTTTTTTCAACAGCTCGAGCGAGATGATTTTGCTTTGCGTTCGGGTGGGAAAGCGTTGTATCCCCAATACGAGGCGTGTTTCAGTAAAAGATGTCATTGAGATCCACGAGGATAGGGATGCCAGCAGGTGCGACTCGTTTTGTATTATAGAATTGTAAAAAAAGAGTGATATTGATGCAAAAGTTATTCTTAAGCGAAGAATCTGTTCATATGATGAATTATTTTAGAAGATACTCTGTTTTCTTGAATATTGTGCGCGATAGGTTATAATTAGTCGATTATAAATTGTAAAGACGGGAGGTAATTAAGTAAGATGAAACTTAAAATATTAATAATAAACGATGATGTCAAGATCTGTCTAATAGAAAACAAAAAAATGTGTGAAATTCCGTCAGTTTGTTGTCTTTGAAGAATTTTGGACTGTATTGGAAGAAGTACCTACATCCGAATTCTCGTTTCATTTTCACCGTTTGTCTACTTGCAATGTAAACAACTAGATACTTTAATTTCTTCTCTATTTCTTGAAAAAATGCAATGATTGTATATGGGCTGCGTTTGAATCATGATTGAATGTAATGATTTATTAAATAAATACGAAATAAATGGAAAAATAAAACATAAAAAATTAAAAAATAACTGTGGCTTTTGTTCTTGTTTCGTTTTAGTCCATATTTTTAGAACACTAACTGTTTTAACTTTCTCCCCCTAGTGGAAATATTATTTGTTCAAAACTATTTAAAACTGTTTAAAACTTTTTTTAACTGTTCAAATCTGTTTAAA
>UXGD01004775.1:0-16123 GCA_900474315.1 Torymus auratus
GAATATTGCAAGACCTTGACATAAAAGTCTTGTCAAGACAATATTCTTGTAACCTTTGGTCTTGGTCTTGTCTCGAATTTAGATAGCAAAGTATTGTCCCGATATTGTCTTTATTTTCAAGACAAGGCCAAGACTAGTATCGAGTATTGGTGAAGCCCTAAATTTATCACATCCTTTTACTTCTTAAATTCACAACTTTTCAACTTAACCATCCATTCTCTATAGCATTTCCTTACTCATCATTCACAAAACAAAAATATCCTTTTTCGAAAGCACCTTCAAACCCCCCAGCGCCGCGCTAAAAGAGTTAACCAGTACCAAAATCATCGTCGCAAACTCGCCCAAGTTTCGCATCGCGCGCGCGCCGCTCCCTGAAACTCTCTTCAGCACGACGATAACGCAATTATCGTTCGTTCGAGACGCGTGGCTTTGTACGCATACGCAAGAGTAAAAAAAAGTAATAATAATAATACACCTGAGACGTCGCGCTACGCCGCGTAGGTATATAACGTTGTTGTCTGTCGAGTTTGCGCTTGTAAAAAGAATGTTTGTAAATTGTTGGAAATTCTTGCGGGCTGTTGGGAATAAGGAAAATTCGTAGACATCACAGCAGGATTGCCGATGTTTATAGGAAGCAGCGAATACAGTCGATCGTGTTTTGCTTATACACCGTGCAACCCAAAACAAAGCCGCGGACGGTTTATTATCTACTCGAGTTCATTTTCTTCGTTTCACTTGCGAAAAGATAAAAAAGAAATACTACCAAAGTTTCGTCAAATGTGCGTCTAAAAATAGAATTTCTCCCAGCCTCCGCCATTCAACAACCAACCTAAGCCTTTTCTTTAACGACTCAACGCAGTTATATCTCGCAAACTGATAAATACGAGGAATCCCGAAGTGAGGCAACGCGTCGTCGTCGCTTGGCCTTCGGGAGTTTATTATCGAGAGACGACGCGCGTGTACCTTCACTGTATCTTTCGAAAAAAAAAATAACATCATCAACCCATAGGTGCAATGTTTGTTCAGCCGCATTACTTATACATACTCTCGCGGCGCGTTGGAGAAGGAAAAAAAAGGTGAACGCGCTGTGTGTGTGTGACGATCTTAGAAGGAATACCTCGGGGCTTACGTGTACCGAGTCCCTTACATCATTGTGGCTTAAGAAGCGAAGGGAGGTTCTCGGTGTTCGTGATTGAGGTAAAATAGAAAAGGATCGGTAGTGAGAAGAATAGTGAGTTTTCTTATAGGTAGATTGAAAATAATAATGTTTACACTGTAGGTTGAAGGTGTAGGAAATCTCGTGAATTGAAATTTGTTGTATAAAATACAGTGTAATTGAAAATATTAGCGTATTTGTTAAAAGATAAAATAACAAGAACTTGTGAACATTACTTGTTGGATCAAAATACGATATCTTGGTTTTTCATTTCATTTACTGCCTTCGTCAAATCGACATATTTTACGAAACAATAACTTATCAAGATGAATCGATAATTTTTAATAATTGTGAACATTATTTTAACCTAATTACACTACGTTCATAAAACCATCAACCACCACATCAAGCAAACATCTCTGTCCACCCTTCCCATAAAAAAATTAACGACAAAATCGCAGAAAAGTCATTATACTCCGTGAGCCCAATCAATTAGCGTTCTCGCAATCGCACCTCGTGACTTCATCCCGCGCTACGACGCGCGCGAACGCTTGAAAATGTCCTTTCATCGTAGTTTCCCAAGCGCGCGCGCGTGCAAAAAGAGAGCAGCAGTAGCAGTGACTCCACGCCTCGCACGGTTCGACGACCGCGCGTGAGTCATCATCGTCATCATCATCATCAACACTCGGTTGCGGGAATTTGCATAGAATTAGAAACATTGTATATGTATCTCTTGAGTTATCGGTTCGGGTGGCTCGGGTTACGGGGAAGGGCGAACATGAGTGACCTGCATAATTGCGGGATCGAGTTCGATCTGTTTGATTGATGGTTCGCTGTGTAGGAATGGGAGCGGATTGGTGTAAGGCTGCGTCGTTGCGTTGCGATTGTTTTCTTTCGAAAGTGCAGACATTTGTTGTAGCTTAGTAGTGTGGGATGTTAGTATCGAAAGATTTTTCATTCGTTATTTTTATTTAGATGTGGGTGAGCAAGATTCTTTATGTAATTAAGGAAAATATGGTTATAATTCGGTGTATACACTCGAAAACCGTAGGAATTGCCATGAAAATAGCAATTTTTCTATGAAGCAAGAAAATTATAGTAATTTTTCTGGGAATTTCTGTATCTTTCAATAAAACTTTAAAACCAAAATTTTTTTTTATGAGAAAAAACAAGATTGCACAATAGCGTATACCAAATGCAAAAAAAAACATACAAATATAAATAAAGGTTTTTACGGTTACATAAACAAAGCAAAGTTCATGCGTGTGATGAATTATTATACAATAAATTTTTTGCTCTTCTTGAGAAAGAAAACGGAGAGAGAGAGAGAAAGAGCCTAAGGTAAAATTTAAATTAGCTATGTAAGTATTAGCTAAGTTGCACGTACGATATAATGGCGCATTATCTAGAAATCTGGAGAATATATTACGTGATTTTACCATTGAAATTATTATTCAAAAGAAATTCCTATAGCGGAGAAAAATCTTCCATGCAAAAATAACTATAATTTCTTGTGACTCTCGATTGTGCACAAATTCTATTAAAATTGTTATGATTTATAGCAATATTCTCACGCAATTGATGAAAATTGAAAATTGATACAAAAATCCGAATTTACACCAAACTAACAGTACTTTTCTGGTACACCGAAAGAAAAAAATACTATTTTTTATAGTAACCGTGGGACAGCTCGTATTCTTATGGAACATTACTACAGTAAAAATAGCTATTATATTATATTTTTTACTGTAAATTGAAATAATTTTCATGAGAAACTAAGTCTGCCCTACCTTCCCTATCAAAAATACTAATTTTTACTACAAAATTGTCCTCCTTTCCACACTACGACTACTTCATTCGCTCATTATTGTCTTCTAAATACTTCCATACCCGCACCTCCCCACGCACTCTCTAGCCCCCTCAAAATATCCCATTCGCCATATAGCACACAAGTTATAAACAGCGCATTTTCTTTCCTCGCGAGATCTATCTCCCGCTCGCATCTGTTCGCCGCGCTTATACGGCAAGAAACGAAGCGATTAAGAGCAGCGCACGTATAGGTGTACTTTCGATTCCAGCGCGCTCGCTCGCGCGGTACTTCGGTGTCTTTGTCGATGGAGTCGTAGGCGATAAGGGCGAGGTTTCGCAATGGCGTATATAATACGTTCCGCGCGCGTTTTCTCAATGAATGTGGGAGATCGTTAGTAATGAACCGTCGAAGCTCGCGCTGGATGTGGTAAAGGTTCATATGGCCGTGGTTATTTTTAATCGCGTATGTATGTTATATGTGGGTCGTGTATTTTTCGTTGATTTGTTAATGAAAATTCTATAATTCAATGGACTTTGGTATCTTTGAATCGTTATAAAGTGAAAACCAATGTATTTATGTTTATAAGGATTAGAAGACGTTATATTTATTGTTTGAACGTTTATTTTTCTTATATGTATTAAAAATGCAGATGCATACTTGAACAAGGAATAGTTTATGATAATCTATTATCGAAGTTTAAACTATATATAATTACAATTAAACGACGCCTGCACCAACTCACACCAACGTAGGGATTAAATTCATCCTATCTCAGCACCTCCACTCTTCCTTAATCACAGCTCATAAAAAAAAAAATATCATACCTCCAAGAGAGAAAAAAACAAACATCGAAATTCACAAAGACCCATCAAGTGCTAACGATACCCACTCCTCTCGACCCAACAGCTCTCGAACCGCTCGCTCGTGTATCGAAAAGAAAGTTCCACGCTGTGCAACCTATACAACTACACCTCGCAACTCTCGGAACAACGAGCGCGCGCGCGAAAGCGAGTTAAAATCGGGCTTCGCTAATAATCGAAAAGTTGCTGCGCGCCTCTCACGGTTGCGAGCTGTCAATACTCATCGGTAAACTTACTCAAGGGGAGGAGGAGGTAACGTTGTTTAACTTCCGCCCCCCCGGAACTCTTCCCGATAATTGTGATTATGAACGATTACGAGCGGCAATAACCCGCGAAGATTTATGTCTTGGAATCGAGTTTGCGCCGAGCGAAATGACCCATTTGTTGCAGTGTAGTGTAAATATGGTTAGTTTATGGTGTTTGCGCGCGAGACGAGTGTTGCGTAATTTGTTCTAATTCGTTGCTACTACCGGTGTTGTTGTTGTTATTACCGGGAGGGAATTTATTAACGTTATATTGATGCAGTTTATGCGCGCGTCGGTCTAGTAGCTCGAGGAAGAGGTCTTTTAATTAAGTATGAAATTTAATGCACTCGCGGGATAGAGTTTTACGTAAATATGTACTTTCTTTTCGATACCTCTTCGATCGCTAACCATATTAGCATATATTAATTTCCTTTTTTCTCGGAAAGTTCTTCTGTCGATTATAATAAGCATCACTGTTTCTTTCAGATTCATTGTCAAACCAAACACTGGTTACTCTCAAATTACAGTTTTTATGTACACGCGAGAGAGTCCGTACACCCGAAGCCTGTTTTCTCGCGCACTACTCTGTGTCCCGTGAAACCGTTTGTAATTGTAGCATGAAACCAGAGAAATGTCTACTCTACAGATTACTTTCACTATTTTGTCTAAATTTGCAGTGCCGGCTTGGAAGTAGCGCCACCGACGATATATATACGTAGCCTTCGATACTTTCTACAAACAAATATTGTTTTTCAGCCGGACTTTCTTATTGCCAAGGCGCATTGAACGTTTGTTCTGCGTGTTTAATTTCTCTAAATGGCTGTACTTATAGGTTCTGTGGGTTTTGGCTTTTAAACGCAGAAAGCAGAAATAATAATGTGGATATAAAATTATGGTAAAGACGTTATTATTTTCATTGACATTGATATTGACCTGTAGATTATAAAGTATACAATTTCCTTATACAAATGGACATCCATAATCACCCATAGTTAAATTATTTAAAACAAAACATCATAAAATTATCGTATACTATTTTCTTCTTCTAAACAACCCATACCTACTCGCCAGCCAAAATATTTAGACAGCCCGCCGCACTCCCATTCGAAAACAATAAACCCGGACGAAAACAGTAGTATATCTCTCGCGGCCATTAATCCAGGCCCCGTATCGCAAGACGAGCAATTAAAATAATTCGAATTCCCGCGATAATCTCCTATAAGCGCTTGCTCGCGCGCTACCGGATTACGCAGCAGCACCGCGAGATCGTAAGTGTCTAATTTACACGGCGCAGCGCGGCTATATACACGCGCGCATGGCTCTATAGGAATGTCAGCGAGAGGCTTGCCCAATATAGCATTGCTATACCGTCTTCAACTGCTGCGTCTTCGGAGAATATCGTGGATGAGGTTTTTGTCGGTAGTTACGTTTTTGATTTTATTTATTTATTATTGCGATTTCTATTAAGATGATGTCATCTATACAGAGGTCTAATGTATAATTGATGTACGCAGATAGTGTACACGTACAAACGAAATATTTAGAAATACAAAAAGTATGAGATATAAGTATCCTACTAAAGTAGGATTTTCTTCATCGCGTTGGTTTATTCATTTTTGTCAACGAATTGCCACACAATTGCATAGTTGGAAATGTTGTGTTTTGTGTATAGTTTGAATGAATGTTATATAGGCAAATCATGTGTAAAATAGAAAACTACTGAACCAATCGTTCTCAACTTTTTAACTGCATCATATTCATGGTCCCTAGAAGGTTTAGCAATAATAAAGTAAACGATGTGGGGAATCCCCGCGTACACGCTCTTGCACCGCTACAGTGTAGTTGGGGAATCATCCGCTAGATGGCCATGACTAAAGCGCCATTCCACAAGAGAGTTGTCGAGTTCAGGCTATAAGATGAGCTCGCCTACTCGCCTATAATCAAAGAAATCTATTGTACCTAATCGTTTCCCTGCTAATATCATATTATATAGTTAATCAAGTTTTGTGTTAAATAAGCAAATTCAACAGACAATTTGTCTTAATTTCTTAAATTTAGCACATCATATTGTGTAAATTTTCTGTAGAATTGTTTGTGTAGTTGAATTGGGAAATTTTTACACACATTTTGTGTGTTACTTATTGTCGACAACTAATCACACAGACCGTGTGTAGTAGTTTTCGTTTTTAACACAATATATTGTTAAAACTGGAATCGATTTTTAACTGTGTATGTATTTGGTATATTTTCATTATTGTTCGAACTATGTATTTTTAACTTACACATTAAAAATAAGAAACCACTATATGTGTAAATAATAAGTGAAAATTAGTCATAATATATTTACATACAATAAGCAAATACCAATCAACTGAACTACCACCTATACTTACAAAAAGTGAATCTTCACTTGTTTCAAGGAAATTTCACTTCCTGTCATATCGAAACCCTCTTCAACAACATCGACCCACTCGACTCCACTGGGTTAACCAAACACACACCCCCGCATCCCTTCTTACCAACCCTTGCGCTTCTCGTCACACCATCTACAAACTCTCAGCAAAACACCATAGCCCGGCCATTCACTCCTCTCTCATATAAAGCGCCGTCAATTAATGCGCCCACGCGCGATGGATATTATCCGCTCCTCTCGTTCCCCCTTCAACCCTCCCTCTACCCTGCACACGCGAATATTTGTAGGCGAAGAGAGCAAGGACGCGTATTTGTTTCTGTCAATATGCGCTCGTCCTCTCTCTCTCTGTATTTGCACTGCCACAATTTCGCGAACGCCCCGGGCCCGCGCAATTCATTTCGAGCGCGCGCGTCCGTTGGAAAAAAGAGAGAGGCGATCCCATTTTTTCGCGTGCGCGCGTACGGCTGCATATTTCAGATCGTATTATGTCGCTGCAGGGGGTGGGAGAAGAGAGGTTTTTTTTTTATTTTTTGGGAGGCGAATTAACTGCGGCGGAGATTACTTTGGGGTATTGGCGCGCGCGTGCGTGAGTATAGGGATTTTCGGGGGGATTTTTTTTTTTCGAAAGTTGCGCGCGGCAGAGAGGCCGGATAAAGTAATGCGATTTGTTAGAAGGTTGCGCGAGGGGGGGTTTATGTTTTTGGTAAAATACGGTTTATTAAAACAGGGTTTAAACAATATTTGTTATTTATTATTGCGGTGTGCGTAATAATAGTTCTTATCGAGAAATTTCGTCAATATAGATAAATGATTTTTTTCAATAACGAAAAAAAGTAGTTATGTTATTTTTTACCTCCTGTATCCGGCATATTTTTCACTCTACCACAGACAACTTTTATTTTCTTTTTTTTCTAAAACGTTTTTATACGAAAGCATAACGAGAAATATTGCCTTGGCTTAGGCACTCCCCACTATAAAACGCCACTTAGTTTTTAACACGGAAGACATTATACATATATATAAGTGTATACACGAGAGCACGCACATACTTACACACAGTGATTTTTGAAAGTGAAATTATGAAATAAGGTCACTTCAATTAATTAAACTAAAATTCGGTCCAGGAGAGGCTGCTGCTCTTTCGTCGATTACGTGTCTCTCTCTCTCTAAGTCCCAACCTTTACTTTCTAGCCCCATAATCAGCAATAAATCTTTTGTTACGGATTAACACATTGTTATCCAACTCCGCCGTGTCCCGGGCTATTAGGCGCCTCTCGCTACCGGTGTATAGTAGCGTCGTTGTATAATTCGGTGAATCAGATCGAAGGCGCACGTATATAATATGCGCTTGTATACACTTCAAGGTGTGAAAAATCGTTCGTATGTGTGTACGGTCGCGATTCCGGCAGTAGTATATATAGTTGCGAACAAGTCAAGGGTGAGAGATTCGAATCGGCGAGGTTGTAACGAGGAAGATCCGAGGGGATAAGAGAGCCGATGTGAAAGTCATGCTGTTGGCGCTCCTGGGTCGTCGTTGGGAATTGTAAAAATGTTATTCTTTGGGAGTGTCTTCGAGCATCGTGATTTATGGAGGCTATTATGGAAGTGAAACATGTGTTTTCAAAATATTTAGTTTGATAGTTTTATATTTACGTTGGTAAATGTTGTTGTATCTCGATAAAAATATTTTACTATCACTCAGTGAGAGTTTTTATATTAGATACTATGAAAAGTTTACATCGTTGGAATTAATGCAACGAAATAATTTCTTACGATAAATTTAAGTTATTAGACAATGAAAATTTCATTTAAACCTTCGTTATAAAGTTATTTTATTCTATAAAACACTAAATCTATTACAGATAAAATTAATATTAATTATAGTATAAAAAGTCATTCTTAAAATTGAGAATACCAACCTTAAATTCTGTTATTTTCCTATGAACTACAATTTACTACACTAATAACTTACGAGTAATGACTTCTTCAATTAAACGTTCACGTCACGCACGACCCATCACATATTAATAATTCTCCCATAAACCACAATTAAAACAACAATTAAATCACTATGTCTACAGAAAAACACTTAAATCCTACAACTGGCAAACACTAAACAACGAGAAACATCCATTCCGCTACCAAAAACCGGCCTAACCCTATCTTCCGCATTCTGTCTCCCCATCTCACTACTCTCTTCGGCGACTTTACGACTATACAGCGCCTGACTCGGCGCGATTGTCGTAGCCCCCCGCGCTCTCGCCGGTATAATAAATCGCGAGGGCCGTAAAAATCTCTCTCGCTCGCGCGGTAATGATCGCGATAAAACGCCTATGCGCTTTTCCAACGCGGGGGTGTACATAAGTTTGGTATGCCGAATGTAAAGGGCGTAAGAGAAATTTCGTTATTATTGTTTATAATAGAGTAATAATTTTAGCTACGAACGCGTCGAAGAATATACCGTACGTAATTTTTCTTTTTTCAATATCTATATATATAAATATTTCCCGTGCGCGGTAAATTACACTTCACGACGCACAATGTAATAATATACTACCGGGGCCCAAATAAGGCGGCCCGACGTTAAACCGCGCGACATCATCGTCGTCACGTAAATCACTATATCCCCACACTGCCCGCAGCCTCCACTCATAATATTATACACGCTAAAATAATTTTTGTACACGTCGCACGAATTGAGACGTTAGCCCGCTTTCTACCTCATTTCGTGTCGTTATGGATATCCTTGAAGACAGTAAACGGACAGGTATATATACGCGAGTGTTATCGTTTTTCTCCGAAGAGCGCCGTATGTGCACACGTTGCGAAAGTGGAAGGACCCGCGCGCAAGTGTGCAACGGGTTTTCGGGCTCTCGAAAATAATTATGGGTTGCATAAAAGTCGTTTTGTTGGGTTTAATTGAATTTCGAGGCGCGCAGGTTGTTTATGAAATTATTAAAATTCGGAGTTATCGTGTATAAAGTGCCAGGGGGTATCGACTGGGTTAAAAGATTATTATTCGTTTTCTATAACAATGAATAGGTTTTTCTTTTTTCTTTTTTCTTATTAAAATTAATGATTGTATTGAGGTTTTTCACGAAAGATTATAATGTACGCGCGTGTACAGAAAATCCCATTTTATAAGTTATAGGATTTTAACCGACCATGACGAATAGATAAAGGTGTTTCCAAACTTCATATAATGATGCAATTATTCGTCTTTCATATAAAACACCTCAAAACTCAATCAAATTAAATTATTCAATCGTACATTATAATAATATATTCATCATTCTCAGACAAAAGTATAATTAATCATCGTATATTCGTTGAACCCGAACGGACGTTCTTTCTTTACAACTACAAAGAAAAAAACTGAATTTCCCATTTTTCCGTTGTTTTCATTACACGCGTGTATTAGAGAACAACTGTGTCGAATATGATACATACGCGAGTTATATAACACTCGCGAGCCGTATAACGGACGTTCTGTTCGATTGCGCGCGGCGGCGCCATTCACTCGTATAGGATGCCTTTCGGTGTATAAATATTTTACAAAATGTTTACATAACATATAACGCGAAGCGCTCGCGGGACGCACTTAAGGTATTTAATAAAATTGATTCTCACGCGCTTTATGGTAACCGCGACCGGACGATTTTACATAGAAATCGCTCAGATTGTGGTAATCCGCGGCTGTGAAAATAAATGAAGCAGTAGCAGCGTAATAACAGAAAACCTCATGCGTGCGCTATATAGTTTTCACGCTCGGCCAGTGCAATTCGAGCTGCGTGAAAATCAACAGAGTTGTGCTCGCGTTGTAGAAAGTGTATCTATCATTTTTATTTCACTCCTCATGTGCAGTGTATGAATTGAATTTAGATATAGCGTACCGGCTAATCTTCGAAAACAATTTCTCCCCGCTATGTGTGTGTGTATGTTTCGTAAAACGATTATAGGCTTTTGAGAGAAACTGCAGTTCACGTTGTATACTTATTGGGGAAGTGAATAATAATTCGAAAATCAATAATCATCGGTTACATAAACATCGCGGTTACAGACGCTAATTATAATCGTCGTGTCAAAACGATTGCCTTTTACCATATCGTAATTAAATACAGCTCTAAGAATCCTCGTAATTACTTATATAGAAGATAAACAAAAAAATCGAGACGTACGTCACTGACGATTTAAAATTCAATTAAAACACCACATCAGCCGCGTGTTCTCTCAATTAGTTTATCTTATCCGCGTATATTCTCTCGTCCCATCACTATAACCTCCCATCGTCGAATTCCTCCGGCACTTTTTCCACGCACCACCTGTACATTACGTACTCGTCAAATTACAGGCCACAGTTTTTACGCTAAAAAAAAGAAAAATCGCTTATTTCGCAAGAACCCGCGCGCATCATTTAAAGTTGGGGGGAGCCTAAGGTCGCCTCGGCTCATAAATATTCATATAAGTATATACATGCGCGGTCGTTAAAACGGCCTCTCCAGATGCGCGGACAATTCGTAGGTTATTAATCGATTCTATATCGTGGTGTGCAATAGGCGTTGAGATTTGACAGTCCCGGCATTAATTTATGGTAAAACCGCTGCTAGTCGAGTTGATAAATCGCGTATTATATATAAACTTACCGGCGAACGGCAGGAGTATCCCGCTGGCGCTGGTCATGATGAGTATCGATTGCACGAACCGCATCTTCTTCTTCCGGTTCCTTCGGCGCACTTGATTTTCAAACCTGAATCTTTGTTTGCACAAGGCTTTCGTGACGCCTGTATAGGCGATAAGATGACAGAGCGACGAAACTGTCTTACGAAAGGGAAAATCTTCGTCGCGCGGCTGCTACCTCTCCCACTGCATTAATCAAACCAGACCCGGCAGAATATATTAATTACCTCGCCTTTACGTCATCTATACGACAACCGTCTGCAGATGAGAGCCAATAAGAACCTAAGAACCTTCGTAAAAGAAAAGTGCGACACGAGAAAACCCTACGACCCCCATAAATGATGTCTCCTCGTCATGGCTCTCTATATCGCTCACACACAGTTACCACACACGCGCGCGTCGATACAACAACGATGTATATATAGAAGCCTTGTTATATATACACAGACACGCGCGCGCGCACAACTTGGGTGCGCACCGAGCGTCGCCAGGTGAAAGACTGAGGAGACCCATCGGCACCGTAGTAGTAGTAAGGCCCCAACTCGCGAGGCCGAGAGAGAGAGAAGGTGAAAGAGAGTCTGGCTGCCGCATGGGGGATTTGTTGTTGTTGGACGCGCGTGGAAAGAAGTGGGGAAATGGGTTAGCCGCACGCGTGTATGTATGTGTGAGTAGGGAAAGTGCGATGGGTTTTTCGCACTGATTGTTGGGCGGAGGGGCCTGGCTGGTTTATGTGGCGATGATCGCTGCTGCTGCTGGCTGCTTTTTGCGCGGATTGATTGCGAGGGAAAATTAATTGGAGCGCGCGGTCAGGTGAGAAACTTGTTTTTTTAAAGATAGGGTTGTTGATTAATAACGTACTACTGTGGTTTTGAATATGGAATGAAAGTGAAAAAAAAGATAATAGATGTATACGAGGTAATGAATAATATTCACGTCGTCAAGTGTGTATATCAAACCGAATGTTCTCTTATCTCGGGATTTTTAGCACGTTCTCTTCAAGGCCGCCACCTTGGCCCCCTCAATCCCATTTAAATTAATGAGAAAGTAATATCAGCAGGCGATTGATATCTGGCAGGTAGCAGCACGCGAATAGAAGCGATAATAGAATCTGCATAATCAATGCGCGGGATCGATGATTTTAGTGCGAAGTATCTACGGCACGCTTTTTCTTTTTTCTTCACGCGATCCATCATTAAATTTCTAATGATTAATAAAAAAAAGGAGACTCACTATACTACATGCGTATTCTCACGTGAAATATGGAACAAAGACTAAAGTAGACCAATATAACACTCGTGTTACAGACTCTCAAGAACAAAATGGTGTGCCCGGAGAAGGTGAACCAGGTGCGGAGGATCGAGCACGACGTAACACAGCACTTTATTCAACTGCACGGCGTGCTGCAGAACCTCGAGGAGCAGCTGAAGAAGAAGTTGCATGATTATCTCAACAGTTGCCAGGATGACATCGATGCGTTAAAAGCGGCCCTGGCTAAAAGCGAGGAAGATATCACCGCCGCTGCTGTGGTGAGTACATCACTCGGATAATGTTTTTTTGTACGATGGTGTGGTGTATGATTGTGATGATGGGTATGTGTGTTTTAGGTGGCAGCGAATGTAGAAGCGAGTTTGGGAAGGGTCAATCTGAAGACGTTCACGGATAGTATACTGGAACTGGCGAACTCGCCGTGTCACCTCATTGCGCCCGAGAACAGCGACCAGACAGTGAGGTAATATTATATGTTGTTTTAAGTTTTATTATTTAAGTATTATGCAAATACGTACAAAAAACATAAAGTGAGGTGTGTGTATATTAACCTCTTCGTGGACGATGTATTTTACTAAAACTGCAAATTTTGTTTCTTTTTAAGTATTAATACATAAGTTATACATTCTAAGTGAATAAAACCGACTGATATTTGTAGTATTTCACCTGAAGAATCAAATGCACACAGCATTTTTTTAGTCATTATATAAGATACCGTCACAATAAAAATTTTAATTTTTTTCCACATACATGTACAAGTACGGGAAGAGGTTAAAAAAATAAAGTTTAACATTTTATGTAGCAACCTATCTAATAGAACAGTGTAGAAATGATTGTCCTCTTGAAGGTTGTTTTTAATATAAATGTTTAATTTAGAGGTTTTTTTTAATATTATTTTAAGAAATTTTAAGAAAAATGTTGAATGTAAAAAAGAGTATGTAAACAAAAATAAACTTTCCTGTGATTTCTGTAAAATGTTTTGTTATTCGTATTCATGCGAGGCCACCGTACTTTTAAATATTATTATAATTATTTATAATTGTAAACTCACATAGTCATAAGCTCACAATAGCTGTTCATAAATGTGTACATCGTTATCAGTCATTTAACCCTGTTATACAATAACAAGCTTGTAACACGTCTATTCCTCTAGTATGGAGATCGACAAGACCATAATCGACAGCATAAACGCACACGTGCAGCTCCACATACCGGAGATACCAAAATTCGAGCTGGTACCAACCGATAAGCTGCCCGAGTCCTATGAACTCGAAGATCTCTCACCAGAAGACACCATAGGTAACTTTAAAAAAGTCAAAACCTTTCTCCCAAAACATGGACATTGCATTTAAAACATCACTTGTCTATTTCAGATTCAAGCTTCAGAATGAGCTCGAAGAAAGACACTTCGTCGCCTCCCTTGTCGACACCCAGTCAGTCGGTTACGATGTGCAGCTCGCCTGAGCCTTCGTTAAACGGATCGTTCAGTCGCGAGGTACCAAGTATGCAAAAAGGTAAAACTGTCAGAGTTCACGTGACTCTAGTGATCGACCCGACGGAATTTTACGTGGTAAACGTTGAGAACTTAAAAGCGCTTATGGAACTTGAGGCCGATATGGCGAACAACGCTTCGAGCGTTCTAAAAGAGCCTGATGAAGTGATCGAAGGTGAGTTTACATTGATTTTAGTCGATAAATTTTGTGCGTAGTTTTTTTTTTATTCGAAAGATTTCACGTTGAATTTGATTTAATTGTAATAATAAAATAATGTTTGTAGTTAAATTTTGTATTAATCTCTTGTTATCAAATAAGCTTATAAAGATCGACGAAAAAAATGTTACTCATAAAATCAGTTTAATCTGTTCTTTAATTGGATTTCAATGATAAAATTTTTGCAACAAACTAATAATATTTGATTTTACTTCAAATTTATAATAATTAGATAATATTAATTAATTTTCTGTGTAGAATTTGTAGAATCAAATAAATTTATAACAAAGATTTAGATGAGATTTTCATTGCTTGATAACTGTAATTAATTGTAAAACAAACAAAAAAATTTCTTTGCATTTCAACAATGCAAACTTAAAACTTAATTGAAAATGCTCTGTAAACAAATAGTCGCTCATCTGATATACTTACAACTTTCCCTGCTATACAAAAATTTTAACTTCACATCTTACCATCCACTCACAAAACATGGGTCTGAAGTGCAACGTTAGATGTCGCAAAATAAAAAAAATAATTCATTTTATTTCACGTTTATATATAATATATAACTAGATAATATTAATTTTGCGTCTAAATTTAGTATTTTCTTATATTCCCCGTAGGTCGCACGTACATCGTACAAATCGGCACGAGATGGTTCCGGGGCCGATTGCTCCATACCTCCCTTGACCCGAAGGACGAGAACACGGTACGCTACGCCCTCGACCTGATCGACTACGGGTCCTGCGAGCGCGGAGTGACGCACGATAGGCTGCGTCAAATGCTGCCGCAGTTCAATTTGTCGCCGGGGATGGCCAGCCGCTGTAGCCTCGGTGAGATCGCGCCGATGCACGAGTGGAACGACCGCGTGGTCTCCCAGTTTCGCGACATGATCATGGAGTAAGTAGAATGGGTGTAATGATGAATTGTTGAAAGTAGCTATAAGACCGAGCGTTTTTTTTATTAGTCGTATAATGTTTTGAATCTGCGGTACCTTTACGTTAAGTTGTTTTTATTTATACAAGTTGATATTTTCATCGAGGTTTGAATAGTAAGTATGATGTCCGTCTATGATTTATAGGTATCAATTTAGAAAGAAAATTATTGTCAATTGTTCGAAATGGTGGTCAATTGTTTTGGATGAACACAATTATCAATTGTTTTCTTTTTAAACTGATACAAATCGCGTAGGCGGACGTGATAGACAAATATTGTGATATTATTTAAACCTCAATAAAATGGTAAATTTCATTGATTCAAAATGAAATCAATGTGCATAGTTCCTCAATTTTTTAAAACTAGATTATATGCAACCTAAAAATTTAATATGACAAATTTTTAGTAGACTCAAAAGAAGAGTCTATAAATTGTTTTTTCTTGGCGTTGATTGAAAATGCAAATAAAAATAGAAAAGTTTTGGTACTATTTGTTTTTATTTTTTGAGGGAACTGCATATTAAGATTAGTAATAAATGGAAATCCCTAGCTTTTACAATTGATTAATTTGATTATTCGACTTAAGAAGCATGACTCAGAGGTATCAGTATATTTTATTCACTTTTGCAGAACTGCCTTGTTGATGGACATATTACACGTTAACGGACAAGTTTACACCGTAAATCTACGGAAGTTTGTTAATGGTGACTACATATCTATCTACGACTGGCTCCTTGATAGTCAACTTGCAAAAGCGACGACATTTCATAAACTTCAGGTAAGAATATCTTGGATGATTCTACTGGCAACTGTAGATAATAAGTTATGGTTTTGATGATGGAGGCGGCCCTGCTACCCACGATGGTGTTTTTATGAAAGTATCTATCAACGTTTTGAGCGCTATATTGTGACCTTTACCACGGGAAAATCAAATAAGGAATCACTCTTAACCTTTAGACTGCCGGGATTTGAACATGGCCAAATTACTGTCTTGTATCACGTATCAACTATATACAAAGTTCATGTCAGAGGTCGAGCCTATATATAGGCTT
>UXGD01004776.1:0-16119 GCA_900474315.1 Torymus auratus
AAATTCAACAAAAATGAAAATGAGCCTTTAAAAATTGAAATTGAAGCAAAAATTAAAAAGATTAAAGCGCTTTGTTGCAACATTTTTTTACATTAACGATATCTACTTTGTTAGTACTAAAACTTCGTTAAAAAAATTTTTTCCGTAACTTAAAGTACCGGTTTATGATATTATATGGGTTCTCAATTTGCAGTATGAGATCATTTCATTGTAGAATATTTTATATTTAAGTACTATATCTGCCCATAGAACCAACTTAATAGATGCGAGGAAATAACTTTTTTGGCAAAAAATGTATAAAATCCAAAAAATAAGATCCCAAAAGAGAAGTAAAAAAATTATTAAAGAACACACACGATAAAAAATCACAAAAAATGTTGGTTCAGTTACAACGTTCCCTTCGTTAGTTTAAAGTAATAATCTGTTAGTCGAGTAGTAATGTCAAACACCAAAAACATAAAGCTATATACCGAACCATTAATAGTTGTATTAGTTACTAAGAGTAGATTATCATATACGCAATCTAAATAATGAGTTGTATTGACGACTGTACCCAATGTTAATGTAAACAGCAACGGATAAAAAAAAAATTCTTGACCGTTCAAGTTCGTACATGGCAGTGTCAGGAAATTACTTGACGAAGTCCTAGTATATCTTATGGATTTCTAGCAACTTTTACAATGTACTTTGACTAAAAGAAATATTCAGTTTTTATGAATAAATAATTTTAAATATAAATGATTATTTGTTTTTTCAATAATCGATGTATAAAACCTTTATAAAGATCGTATTTGGCATAAGTCGTATTTATCCAAATACATTATTGCATTAAATTTATTTAAAATCGCGTTAAATTTTCAAATTCGCGTATTAAATAACTGAATAAATCTTTGTACTCTAAATTCTTCTATTATGCAATCGTACCACAAAAAAAAACATAAGCGAGTGCCCAGTACGAACTATGATGATGGCTTTACATAAGATGAAGATGGTGAAATGGTGATGAACATGAATAAAGAATCTCACTTTATTGTTAATGTTATAACAGAGAGCAGCGGAGAGTGTGCCAAAATAGTGTGAGCTGCAAAAACCACTAAATATAAAGTTAGATGCAATTAAAAATGGTTACGTTTGGTGAAGGGGGAGTACGATGATGTTCATGACTAGAGATTTCGTGATTTATTACGAACAAACAGCTATAAGTAGCAACAAGAAGAGACAGACAGTTGAGCAGTGTTGGGCATTCAAGTTTTTTTTTTTTTATAAAGTAGGTTGGTAACATAATATTTACTTACAAAGGTATTTACGGTAAAAAAATTGTATAAAAACTAAAATTCTTTTTTTCGGAATGTTTCGTTCGATTAATAATTATGTTACAAAATTATAAGTTTTGGATTCAGAATAAAATATTTTAAATAATCTGGTTTTTGTACAAAATTGTAAATAAATGTATAAATCTGTACAGTGTTTACAATATCGAAGAAGTTGTACGTATATATAATTTTGAAAGAATATCCAAAGAGAAATTATATTTTACATTACTACAAAGACATTTATTAGAAAAGACAATGAAAAGACAAAATTCTGTACACAAAATTATACTATTCACTAAAAAGAAAATCTTGTTCCTACCTATACAACAGTTGTTTTAAGTGAAATACAAAAAATTAGTGGCAGTGAACATTCAATTTTTGCCCAACCCTGTACTGCCGATTAGATGTTAAATGAAGAATAAAAAAGTAAACGAGTAAATCAAACATAGGAGAAAAACCGAAATAGTACAAATATTAATTACATTGTCGTGATCACCAGGGGCCTTCGGCTTTTTGCCTGGAGGCGAGCTCGTGCTAGGGGTTTTCTGAAACACGCATATTGGTGCATATTTTCCCATGTGAAAACTTCGTTGCATTCCTCATAGACATTCAAGATTTCACCAACACCTTCATTCTTTTAATCATTTCTTTTTCTTTTTTTTTTTTTAATTGAGAAAACAAACAGACAGAGTACATAAAAAACATATAGTCACACGAGATGCGCGGTGTAATCCTTCGAGGCCTTTGCATGGTTGAACACCCATCGCAGGGCTCGAAAAGAATATATATGATAGGCTTGCACGCACATACACACACGTGAAAGTGGCCACTGAGCACGAGAAAATAATAGTAATAGTAATAAGTAGCGTGATCCAGTTTCGGTGCAAACGTCCATGTCAGTCCGTTGGCGAACGATCCGTTATCGGACTTTGCTTTATAGTTTGAAAAACTTGGTGTTATAAAAGTATTTAGAGATAGGTATAGAGAGAAAAAAAAGATCAGGAGAAAAAAACATAAATGCACGAGTAAAATTACACAATAGTCATTAATTCCAAATTCTGAAATAGCGTATAGCTTATTCCTTTTATACACAAATTTGTGAATTAATAAATTTTTCTGATTTCTCGAAAATATGGGTACACTTTTTGCATGCGGATGAGATTTCAATAAAATTAATTCAAATCGATAAATTTTGTGGAATATTTTTTTAAAATCTTGATAGATCTTGTAAAAATAAATCATTTAATAGAATTTTAATAAAATACCAAAACAAGAGTTAAAAAATATATTTTTTAGCTATAAATAACAATACTAGTCCACCTCATCTCTATTGCAATCTCACCCGCCACAGTGTCATAGGCATACATTAAATATCAGCAACGGGGTCTTCACACTCCTTGCCTCTCGCCTCTATAAAATACATACTGGGAGGGGCAAAAAAAGTAACAACAGCAGCAACGGGACTGATATCAACTGGGACAACATAACGTTAAAACAGAAATATCTCGGCTAGAACAGTACTTACCTCGACGAAGGAGGCGCGCTTGGTGCTGGTGGGCGCGGGTATGTGGGACTCGCCGCCGTCCTTGCGCTCGTGGGTTGTGTTACCGGCACTCGTACTCGCCGACAGGTTCTCCGTGCTTGGAGCCGCAAGCTGTGACCTGCTGCCCGCCAGCGACATCCTCGAGCTGGGAATCACACGAAAGACCAGCGAACTTTTAAAGAGATTTGTGGTTCTGGCGGTGCGCGCGTGGTTGGTGAGTTTATATAGGAGAGATTATGGTGATGGCTTTGTTGCTTCAGAGTAGTTTTTTTTGTACATTTATGTAGAGAAGAGAGTTTAGGCTTAGTACCCGGGTCAACATTTGTATTTTTATATTTTTAATGGATGATGATGGTTGGTGAATTTGCGGTACTTAGCGAAAATTTCAGTTTTTGGCTTACGATAAGCAAGAAAGTATTATATTGATTTTTTACGATAAATGTTTTCATCTACGTGTATCTAGTACAATGTGGGTTCGCGGTGAACGAAAATACAAATGTTGATAGTGTTGAGAGTATAGATTACATTCCTTTATAGATTTTTGGGCTATCGATTGCAAATAAATCCTACAGCTATAATAATTCAACTCTGAGATAGGTAGTTAAACTACTTTGTAAGTAAACACAAACTGTTAAGTTAAAAATTTTATATGATAGATTTTTTACATTGAAAGATTTATGTTAGTTTTTATAATAAATGCCCATTTTAAGTTTTTCCTAGTCCCAATGACAAAGTCATAAAAATTATAACTTATTATGGCATTATTTGCTTTCAATAACCCAATATTAAATTATTATTAATCTGTTAATTACCTATAAAAGATATTATAAAACGCATGCAAGTCTGCCAATTTTAAAAAGCTTTAAAGAATTTCAAAGCTTTTACTTAATATTTTTCAAAAATGTACCTTGTAACAAAATTTATTTGAATATTGATTTTAAGATAATATTTTGAAATATAATTTACCTTTTTAAAGCGCTCAATATACATTGTTTTACATTAACAGAGTAGAACAATGATAAAATATATCCTTGTATTTTTTCAGCATATTTTATAATGCATTCTAGCATTTTTTCAGTTAAAATAATCATTGCGTATACTGAAGTGAGCCTTTGATTTCTCTAGTAAATATCCACTGTATATGCAAGTTGCATTCAAATTATTGAATACTGTAAGTTTTGAAAATATTATCACCATAATCTTCTCCTATACATATAATCTGACATTTTATATACAAAATTTCAAAACATATTCAGCAACAAAAACGTAATAATTAAGTGTAGCGTGCAATTTTTTTTTAAATTATACAATATAATTGTATAAATATATTTTTCAGATTCCACAGCTTGTCAAGTAACGTGCTATATAGGGAGAGACTTCTCTTGAGAAACTTAGTTTCTGCTACGTGCTAGAAACATCACTGCAATGTAAACAAAACGTATCTCTTCATTCAGCAGAATTTCAGTTGTGAACATAACAGATGTAGTAGTATATGATCAGATCATCAACACGATAGAAAAAGCTATATAACAACTATTCAAAGTGTATCCAAAAACTTTCAAAGTAATTTAAAAAAAAAAAAAAACCAATTAGTTGATTATGGCTTTTTTGACAAAAACACAAGCACAAATAAAGCCTTACAGATTGCATTATTATAAGCAAGTTTTCATAGTGAACAGTGAGCACGTCTAATTTCTTTTATTTCCTTCATCTTATCTTACCCTGAAAGTTTTTCTGTTTGCTGTACAACTTGCGCCGGCGAGGTTTTTCTTCGAACTCTTTATTAAGCAGCAGACATATCAAGATTTTGTTAATTTTGAGGAGAGCCAATTTGTCAGTAAACAATTGTTACTTCATAAAGAAAAAAAAAAATGTCATAATCAATTATAAAACTTACGCAGTTGGTTGGTTCCTTTGACGCACCGCAGCACTAAGGTGGAATGAATAAAGTGAACCTATTTATTCTTTATAAAACATCACAATACCCCTATGTCTTTGACAATGCACTTCAAATTTTTTCATTCATAATAAATATCCATTATATCCAAGGATTTTGTTACTAATATCATCAATAAAACTTGTTAAACTTACTATGTATAATTCAACCATTATTTGAAAATATTGTCTAGCTAATAGAATTATTTAGGGCTTATTATTAGATTTTAAAATAACAACTTATGTCAATCAATTATCACTTTGTAATAGTGAACTTATCTGAATAGAAAATTCTATGAAATTATACAATTATTAATAATATTTAATACACTCTTTATACCTCGTGAGGCGACTTCGAGCTCTTGCTGCTCCAGCCTCATCTGGAGTTGTTGGTCCACTTGCGGCTGAAGATGGGCTTACAGGCTCAGTTCTATTGCCAGCATCATCAAGTAGAATCAATTGAGTTTGTCTCACGAACATACCATGGTTGTCTGCGCACTAAATAACAGACAATATATTTTGTCTTTTATAATACTGATATTAAAGTATTTCAAAATTGTCAATAGAATTTTATCAAAGATCAATTTTCAAAAGAACCATTCGGAAAACCTTTCAAAAATAAGTCTTTTTGTATAAGAGATAAATAATTTTAAAAATTACATTCATTTGTGATTCTACATTACAAATCTATATTATAACTTTAATTAAAGTTAATGTTACTTAATGTGAGTTGATAGAGATAATAAAGTTAATGAAATAAATAAAAAGTTATAATATCAATATTTTTCAAAAACTTAACTAAAATCACTTAAATATTTAATGTTTACATGATTAGTAATTGATTTCACAAAAATAAACTTGACGTTTAAAAACTGAAGTATATGAAACTTGGTAAAAACATAATCATTGCTCGAAAACATTGCTTCTATTCTCCTGTAAATATTTCTGTAATCGACAATTATACATCAATACTTTACAAGTCGATGACCTACATTGTACAGCAGTAGATGAAACCAGAGCAGAGCCTGGACAACAAAGTATAAAAAACAAGCATCTAACACACAGAGCAAAAGCATAAAATCATAGATCTAAAGGGTCAGACGAGAATTACCTTGAAGTAGCTCTTCCCATTGATACTGCCATTGTTCCTGCCCTTAGCCTCATCAAGTTTCACGCCGATCCACTTTCCCGTAGCAAAGCTAGGGTGGCCGATGTACATGACCTCACCATGACAGTCCTTGTCCTTGATCTCAACCCGCTGTCCGATCTTCAGCGACATTTTGACCAGGTTTACTTCAGCGGCTGCAGCTGGTTTCTTTACCTGTAGCAGTCCAGCAGTCCTTTTCTCTCTCACTCTCTCCTCTCAGCTGTCACAGTCGTACGGAGGCCCGTCCCGGTCACGACATCTGCAATTCTGCACTCTGCAGACAAGCATGCACAGACAGCACAGACTTTCAGTGTTTTATCAAACAAACTAAGTAGTTAAAGATATAAGTACGAATAAGTACGATTGTTTGTCCCGTAGTGGAGCCACCCATCGGTTAAAAGTCGGCTCAGTGCTCTGCCTTATCTACTAAGCGGAAATCGATTGAGTTTCTGGAATTCAATAACTCTTATGGTAACCAATAATGAAACATTATCCAATTTTTTAATAACATGAAAAACAAATAATTGTTCAAACATTAACAAGCTTTAGTTAAAGAATTTATTTATTTATTACTCGTATTCAGTTTTATACATGCACATAAAGAACGATATACCTATCGCCTCTTATCAGATCTTATTAACCTTCTGCATCCTACCTTATCTACAAAAACAAACGTCCAACTCCATCTACCTCACATTCTCCGAACCTCCACCACCAATCGTCAAAATACTCAAAATAACCAATTACGGTAAAATACAACGTCACTGACGTATAAGTATAACTCCTATTCGAACCATTCTTATCATTAGTCATCATGAACCACACCTCTCCTGTATAGTCAGTATACTCGATGCGTATAGCCAAGTATACGAAATACGAATAAGTACAGCATATCAAAACCCTGACCAGTGACCGTCGCCTTACCCGCAGCTTCCGCAGTACATGACTCACCCGCAGTGTTTGTCCCACCGGCTGTAGTAGGCAGCAGCAGTAGCAGCTGACGACGACCGGCTGTGTATACTTACTTGCTTGGGCCTGTACGTCCAGGATATTCCTGTACTCCGTCCGTAATGAACCTCGACGTGTGACGGCCCGGCGACTCCAAGAGGAAGACGCGTGGAAGCCCCGGTCGTAGGGCCGCCGTTAACACAAGAGATGAAGAGAGTCATTCTCTTCCTGAACGGCACCGACGTGAACGGCAAGGTGAGCAACAACCAGTCTATATCGCCTTTTTAAGATTTGTTTTTGTTTGTTTTTTTTTGTGTGATGCGTGGATGAGTTTGTGATGCTTTATTCAAGATGTTTTTATTGGAAGAAATGTTAGGTCGTGGTTATAATTTCATTGGGCTTTTTTTGTTTTTTGTTTTAATCAATTGTTGTTATGTTGTTATTTAGATTGTTTTGAAAAATTAAATTAGAGTACATCTATAATTTGTAAACATCCTTTTCTTTTAATCATTTTTTTTTTTATCTTTTAAGTATTTTTTTGTTATGTTTATTTTTTGTACTTCATTATTATTTTAAATAACTTCTTAATTGCTTTAATTTTATTATTCACTAAATATTTACTATATTAATATTTTTAATATTCTTAATATCCAATTAGTTATCCAATAATGTATTGACAAAACTGAAATTTATTTTTATTGTTATTTTAATTCAAGAATTTAATTTTCAAAAGAAATTTAGCTAAATAATATTGTTATTTTTAATATTGAAATCATTTCAGGTTTTTATGATAACATATTCACTGAATGAATTACTGAAAGACGCCAGCATGAAGTTTAATATAAAAGCACAACGACTTTTTACTCCACAGGGAGGAGAAATAGATGATATTAGTTTAATTAGGTAAGTTTTTGAGTTGAATATTTAAGTTTTTATAGTAAATTAATAATAATAATCATCTTTCATACGCTTTTTCTTTTTCATTGAATTACAAACACATATTTATTTTTTTCAGGGATGATGACGTGATGTATGTATCAAGTGGTGAAAATTTTGCATGGAGCAGTAGAGACCCGCATACTCATGACAAACATTCAGATTGGGTTACATTGAATGTTGGAGGAAAACATTTTTCAACAACAAAAAGCACATTAATCAATAAGGAACCTATGAGTATGCTAGCAAGGTAATTTAAGTATATTTTTGCATTTGTATATATCATTTTCTTAGTTATAAAACTAGAAACTAGTAAAAAACCGTAAGAAAAATCATAATAATTCTATAAAATTGATGAAATTTTCAATCATTTTTAATAATATATTTGGTAGAATATGTCAAATATTTTTATTTATCTTTATTAAATAATTTATATTATTAAACAGTAATTGTTAATTCTATAAATGCAAAATAATAAATTATAATAAATACACTGTGCATAATATTTTTCAGAATGTTCACTGATCAAGAGAGTGAATGGAAATTAATGCCAAGTAAAAGAGATTGCAATGGAGCTTATTTGATTGATCGAAGTCCTACATATTTTGAACCAATATTAAATTATTTAAGGCATGGTCAATTAATTATTGATCCTGTTCTTAATCCAGTAGGTGGGTGTAGTTAAAAATACATCAGAATTAGTAAATTAAATATTTAAAATGCTTATATTATACATACATATTAGCTAAAAATAAAAAATAATATAATTGTCTTCATTGAACTACTACAACTTAATTGAGTATATAAAGACAAATCAAAATAACAATACTTTTTAATAAAAAGAGCTTTATTCTTTTGTAATGTTTAAAATATATAGTAAAGTAAAAATATTTTTTTAGATAATAATATTAAAATAAAACTAAAAACTTTATTTAGGTGTCTTGGAGGAAGCTCGATTTTATGGTATTGAAGGAGCTGTCAGTATTTTGGAGGAAATGGCCAAGGAAGAGGAGAAGAAGGAAAAGGACACAGTGTCACTTACAAGAAGAGACGTTTTGAGAGCTATTATGTCGACGCCTACGAGCGCCGAGCTTCGCTTTCAAGGGGTGAATTTAGTGGGTGCTGATCTCTCGCGATTGGATTTAAGGAATATCAACTTTAAGGTACATCTTATACTCGAAAATTTTCATTGACACTTTATATTTTAAAAAGATTTTATAAATAATCATATGTGGCTAAACGTTTATTATGAAATTAAAATATAAAGGTAACAACATTTTTTCATTTGTTGAAACAAGATACAAAGCAAGATAATAAAGTATATACAATATAATCTGAAAATTACCTATACTGCAGTCGTCAACTCTCACAAAAATCAAGAAAATCTTCTTCGCACATCTCTGTTCAACTGATCCGTAAACACGTACCACTGTCGCTTTCTATAGACTCTCCAGATCGCTTCCGCGTCGCCCACGAGCGTCACACGCACAATCGAACAGAATTAGCCCACCCGTCGAAATTAAACCTCCTCGCATCCAATCCACACTCACGAACGCCTGTGTATTCACCTACATATATATACATATATATAATGAGCCAGAGTCCCGACAGGGATAGAACGAGGAAAGCCGCAGCTCCCGTGGGGGCTCGGGCAAACTATTTTACGTCAGGAAATTTGATGTCGTCCGACCGGAAATGGAGTCGGTCGCACGCGGCCCCGCGCTTGCTCGCTCGCTTCGTCATGTGGCTGTCTCTCTCCCTCGCGCGCGCGATTAACTCATCTTTTATCGCACTTCCTCGGTGTACGCGCGTTTCTCCGGATCCGGAAGTCAATGTTGCCGAGAGGATCGTAGATACACGTTTTCGTGTTTTTGACGATTTTGAGTTTGATTGGATGGTGCGGTGGGTTTGGAAATAGGCTAGTTGATCGGTTTGATTTGAGATCTATTTTCGAAAAGCCAGAGGTTAAACTGATAGACTGAGGATTTTTTTGACGATTTTGTAATTACGTTATATTGCTAGTTTAAAAGTGATAAAAAAAAATCTTTTTGACTGCTATAAACGCATTTTCTTATATTAACAATTTATTCGCATTATAAATAAATAAATTTAAGAGGCAGATCTTCAGATAATCGAGACATTTTATAAATCATTCAGTATTGCAAAAAGCATAAATAATTATCTACTCACGAAGTATGCGATTTTCATACAGAAAAACTAGGTTGAAAAATCAGCTTCCAATACAATTCTAGAAATAGCAAAAGTAAATAAAATGGGTTTTATTAAACAAACTCAATTAACTGAAATTTTTCTACAGTACGCGAACCTGCGCGGCAGCAACCTATCGGGTGCCAACCTAACAGGCTGCTGTCTGGAGCGTGCGGACCTGTCTAGCGCCAACCTCGAGGGTGCACAGCTCGTCTGTGTGAAGATGGTGTGCGCGAACCTGGAGGGCGCAAACTTGCACGCGTGCAACTTCGAGGACCCGAGCGGACTGCCCGCTAATATGGAGGGCGTGAACTTGAAGAATGCCAATCTCGAGGGTAGCAACATGGCAGCGGCGAATCTGCGCGTTGCGACCCTGAAGAACGCGATACTGAAGAATTGCGATCTGAGGTCGGCTGTGCTGGCAGGTGCGGATCTCGAGGTGAGTCGACGTGCTTTGGATTTTAATTGGTGGTGGTGTTTACATTAAGGGTTGGAAAGGTGAAATTTTTAATTCAAATTTTACAAATGAAAAATTGTAAAAAAAGGTATAGATCCTGCTTCATTTTCGAGAAAATATTATCTTTATAGGTGCAAATTTCCCTTAAATTTGTTCTTTGATTTTAGCGATTGATATAAATTAATTATAAAATAGTGTTTACTGTATTAATAAAGATATTTTATTGTCAAATATGTTATCCCATTTGTTTCAACGTATTATTGTAATTTTCTTATAAAATTTCTTTTTATTGCGTTAAATATGGCAACATTTCAATAGATAAATTAACCTTTGTACTACTGATAAATATACTGTAGCTCGATAATGTGTATCACTTTCCTAATAGAATTTTCATTACGCCAATTAGCGTGCTCGATTGACTAAATGCATTATTTCACAACATCGAATTTTCTCCTTAAACGTTGATAATCTGCAATTTACTTCAATTAGTGTTTCGTTCAAAACTGAAATACGCCATTTGTGTACGATCAATCCATTACGGATTCTTTTTGGAGCCCCGATAAACATCCCCAATTGAATGCGCGTTTCCCAGCTTGTAATATTTTGTAACCAAATAAACTCTTATAGGATAAAAAAATAAACAAGCCATAGTCGATTTTAAAAAGCGCATTGCCGGCCGTATAATAAAAAGCACAAACAGCATATTTAAAATCCTCTTCAAAAAGTCACCCTCTACATTCACAGACCGTTCACCTAACCCAAACACAACCATCCCCCGGCGAAGCCGCTCCCCCGTCTTATTCTCCTCGTGCAAAGAACTAAATCCGATCAAAGCTCGCGTCGAGCGCATTATACTCCCGCTTTACGAAGGAATAACGTATAATACGCACGCGTGCGTAAAAATTTATTTTTTGGAATTGCAGTGCTGCGACCTGTCGGGCTCGGATCTCCACGAGGCAAATCTGCGCGGCGCTAATCTCAAGGACGCGGCATTCGAGCTGATGCTCACGCCGCTGCACATGTCCCAGACGATACGGTGAGACCTGAACCGACGGATGCGGAAGCCGGTGAGACGGAGAAGAAAGTCGGCTGCATGAAGAGATGACGTTCTTTCGACTCTCTCGGATTATATTCGCGCGCGGATAGGGGCATTGGAAATTGTTGTGTTGAAATACGAAGATGGTTCTTTCATTCGCGTTGCTTATATAATTAATGAGCAAGGATTGGTTGAGCTTGTGTTAAATGAAAGTTTATTTTTATGCTGATGCAGATGAGAAAATGTATGATTTACTTTTGAACTGTGTTTTATTGCAAGTGCCAATGTTTTTTTTTATATATTTTTTATCAAAATTTAATCGAATTTATATTATTCAAATATTCATAATTACTATTAACAAATTATATTGATACGCTTAATTTATATTTGAATTTTAAGACTTGTGTTGGAGAGTTTGTTAAGTTTTTAATTAATTTAACAAGCAGAATCTTAACATTAGGTATTATTGACTTTTTTAGTGGTTACGAAAGGTTTTTATTAATAATGGATTTTATCACTGCCTAAATCGTCAAATGATTTTATTTAATTCTAAATACACTTAACGTTGTCGTACGTCACGTTTGGTTTAGTCCTGATTTTAAAATTATTTTATTTGAGAGATTAAAACTATGAAACCTTGAGATAAAACTGTCGCATTATAAAATTTTAATTCTGCTAACAATGAGAAAAAAGTCAAAAATTAATTTGTTACGCAAACAATATATTTTTGTTCATTATACAAAGCGTTTAAAATGAATACATACTTATGAATGTGAATATTCGGATGAAAGGAAAAAGTATCGCCAAGGTGGTTGTCGGTCAAAACTGGAAATTCTTTGCACCGACCAATACAATGAACTGAGGTAATTCTGCTTATTCATACATATTTATGCATTGTACACTCTAGTAGATTGCCAAGGCGATTTCGTTGTTGAACTTTTTTTGCCTTGCATAAATTCTTACGAGAGAAAGAGGGAGAGAAAGAGAGGGCACGTTTCGTTGTGATAACTGTATTAGCATGCAATGCTAGGTGCAGTCATTGACAGTGTACGACGGCAATTTAAATTAAATCGTTAAATACCGACTTTGTTTTCAGTATTTTTTTGCAATGAAAATTTAAAATCCGATAATTGCTTACATTTGCATGTTTTAAAATCTTTATCTCGTCTTAAAAATGTAAATGTCGCGCTTTATTTAAAGCTGCAAGAGGTTTCTTATTTACTACTGTAAAAACATTCATTACGGACAATTCACAAACAACTGGTATTGAGAATGGACACGAAATAATTTTTTAATTTAACGATTTAATTTAAATGCATTTATAGTTATTTTAGCCTTTCTAGTTATTAAATGTTACAGGATGCAAAATTAAATTTTGTGTGTCAATTACATTATTTAAAGTGTCACGCTAGTTTAATTGAACGATTAAACAATTAGCAACCTTGATTGACTGAAAAATACGCCACGAGATGAAAGCCTTAATAGAAACTTAAACAATATAAATTTAGTTTGATTGACTCAAAATTTAGTTTCATGAAGCAGGTAGTTAAATTTCGTCGCGTAACTTGAATTTACGTCATATGGTTGAAGTCGGATACGCACTTCCCCCATGTACTGGTGCTTAGCTTCATTATAATGGAATTATAATAGGCAATTTTCATTTTTCTATAAAATAACTTTATTCTCAAAGAATAAAGATCTATTTTCTAGGGAATAATAAACATTTTATTATAAATAAAATGGAGTGAATTCGTTTATTGGCAAATGAATTTAATATTTTCCTAGCGCAATATTTTTGCAGATGCACTGAATACACAAGATAAATAGGATTTTGTTGTACAGCGATTTATTGAAGATTATTAGCAATGGATTTTGCTGTATTTTATATAAACACGTGTAATATAAGAACGGAAAATACTTTTTTTTTCTGTGGAAAAGAGAAAGAGGTCGAGATATGTTTAAAAAATAATAATACTTATTTTACAAAAGTATATGATATTAATGTAGCAGTTACATTTTTTAACATCGTTTAAAAAGTAATATTTAATTATTTAAATAGAAATGAACAGGGAGTGATGATTATGCTATAAGTTACGTCTCTCATTAGCTGCTTATCAGCTGTAATAGAAAAGAAAAAACGTCCAAGATTGCGTCTCCGCGTTCATTGCTAAGTATATAATATTTATATAACGAAAGTGTAATTATTATTTATTAATATATAATAAAGTATCGCCAAAGGCGAAAACCTATACATTCATTGTTAGCTTTTATTTAACCCTTATTTAACGATTCCACCAAAGATATTCTCATAAGAAGATTTAAATCTCAACAAGCAGCCCTCAAAGATATTCATCCACAATTGTTCATACAAATTTACTTCTTCGCGACTATAATTTCACTAAAATTGAAATCACACGTCCAATTCTCCAACATTAATTAAACCTACTATATACTCCCAACCACACTAGCCGGTATTCCACGCGCCCCCTTAAAGATTCCCATTAACTTAATCGGCATAAATGCACTTACTTAGCTCTCGCTGCTGCGCACTCGGACTGCAGCTGCGTCGTGGAGCTTCAGGAGTCGCGCGCACGCAGGAAACCAAAATGCGCGAAGCTGGTTCAAGTTGGTCCGCGAAACACGCGTCGTCGAATCGAGTTTGCCGAACTGCAAGCGCGCGAGAGAGTGGGACAGAGTTCTATATCTCCGATGCGAGAAGTTTGCATTTCGCTTCTAATCTCGTTTCGACGCGCCAAGTTTCTCACCGGATTCGTCGTCGTTGCACCGAGTGGCGGAAGGGCGATGAGAGAGAGAGAGAGAGAGAGAGAGAGAGAGAGAGATGTGTGTCTATGGGAGGAAGGCTATAAGAGTGGTAAAGGTTGCGAAGAGTTGTGGGTATCGGAGAACGGGATATTTGGTGCGGCACTTTCGATTAAGTCGCATGTTTATCTGGAAGTCTGGCGACAAGGTGGTCGGAATAAGTTACCCAGTTTTGATATTTACTTGTGAAGAATTGACTGCATAAATATATTGGTAATGAACTATAAGCCAATCAGTTCCGGTTTTCTTGATATACCTAAAAACTTTTTAGGTAGAATATAAAAGTATATTTAAACAAGCTAACTGATTATTAGCATAATTTGAAAAAGTGTTGATTTTCGTAAAAAATCTCTGTAAAGATGGTTAAAATTTATTTCTTTATTTTAAAATAAAAATATTATATGTCCATATATATTGAAAACCGTTCGCTTTTTATCTGATTAGCATTTTCATATAGTTAGTCTTTATATCTATAATAACAAATTAAACTATATATCCTACTAATTACCATATCGATTTATTAGTAAAAAAATATTAAAATACATTTCTATATGCAAACGGCATATAACACCAGAGCCAAACAAGCACTTTTAGCCGAGTAGTAGTATTCTCGAACAGCGCGCATATATATTATACAATTCCCCCGTTCCCATTAACATTTTCGCATGGTTAATTACTCGTTTCACTATTCATAAACCGAGTGACGTTCAATCTACCGCGTGCATCAGGCGCAGAGAGGGAGTTGAGGGAGGAACGCGTCGCGTCGTTTCTCGCGTGGGAGCATTCGACATCGCTCTAACGTCAATTCGCGAAAACGCTATGGGAGAACGTCTCAAGTCTCTGCGTGCACGTCTCGCGCTCATTTCGCGCGCGGCTTGACAGTTTGATATGTATCGCATATATGCACACACGGTGCGCGAGACGATTCACCGAAATCTTGAGGGTTGTTCGCCTGTAGTCGTGCAGAATGCTATAATGCTCTATATACTCGCGGTGAAACTTTGAGAATTTGAGATTATTCGTATATACTTATATTTTGCGAGTTTTCGATAGTTGTTGTCAAGTGAGTTTTTACGTGTATTATAATTTTGGAGTCAGCGTTATACGTAAATATTATGTTGCTGAATTGATTTTCCTTTTGTTAGACACATATTAATCGATGGAAGAAAATCTCTGTAAAAGAGAATTTATGGCATGTCTGACAATATTCAGGTACTTCTACTTGTACATATTTTTAGAGTTAAAGCTTTATTATATTATTCATATTTAAACAATTGGCTTTTTATAAGGGTTTTCTTTTTCTTTGTAAGGTGAGAACTCGTCTTCATCCATCTGGACGAATTCGATTATAAAATTGTAAGAGTCTTTATTTAATCTAAACCTGTAATTTACATTAGATAATTGTATATTTCTAGCACTTTTCCTCACTCCCATGGATTCTGTTTCTTCCTTTTTAGTATTGAAATTATATAAATACTTTAAATTTTCAAATAGACTAATACATCTGAATACGATAACCGCTACGTTGAGTGACATGGTTGCTCACGTCGTAAATAATTGTAGGCCTTAAGGGGGTTGTCGCGATATTTAAATGGGTTTACTATTTAATTGTAATGACATAAATTATTGAAATATAATAATGTAAGTACATACTTATATGAAAGGCAAATACTTCCTGAACCGAAAAAAAATTATGTTGTAAAAAATTGTTAATCGAAGACGTAGATATTGTTCAATAAGTAAAAATTTACTTTCGCTTCTTACCAATTTTTTATT